>JBBPTB010000141.1:0-35947 GCA_038093875.1 Boletus tylopilopsis | reverse complement strand
GCCATCTCGGAAGCTACCTTTATTTCACATGATCCAGGGGGACTCGTCCTTGTCCCAGACATCTACACGGATGCACAAACAAAAGGATGGAAAATAGTACGCACGCTATTCGTCTCTCGTCCCCGACCCATCCGAAGCCGTGTCTCATCGCGTGTCACAGGTCACTGACACTGTGCATGCCAAGGGTTCGTACATTTTCCTTCAGCTTTGTGCGCTAGGTCGTGGCACTGGTGTAAAAGTCCTCGAGGGTCAAGATCCGCCTTCCCCTTACGTCTCCGCATCGTCTATCGTACGTCGAGACACCTCGCCCGTTGACCAAGGCCGAGATCAACGAGTACATTTCCACGTATCCAAAAGCGTGCATGAGGCCGGATCCGATGAGGTGGAGATGCACAGCGCGCACGGTTACCTTCTTGACCAGTTTCTCCAAACGGTGTCCAACAAACGCACGGATGAATGGGGCAGAGACGAACAAGGTCGCACGAGATTCACGAGGAGGGAGGTTGCCGTCATGGACGTCGACTCGTAGGCGAGAACCGAGTCGGTATTTGATAATCCTTTTTGAGCCGATCTGCGTGCTCTCGTGCTCATTTGGATGAACATGCCAGAGTCCAGGCCAACGTTTGCATACCTTGTTACCGCTATATGTATGTGCGAAGCACCCATACATGGTGTATCCCCATGTCGTCAAACCTCGGGTATCCGCGAGCGCAGACGTGACCCCGAAAATAATGACTTTTTACGAGAAATATGGAACGGTGCGGAAGATGGTAAAGAGCGGATAATCATATCCGCCGGTGTTATACCCGTGAGACAGCGTTGCACACCGCAGAGAACAAGGGAGGGCTCATCGCGTTTGGGTGGCCGTATGTTCAAGCACTTATTTGTGGATTGAATTGTCAGCCTGATCTTCCACTGCGGTTACAGCGCGATCTACCACTTACACCTCCAGACCGGTCAACGTTTTACAAGCCCGGGAAACCTGACACCCCTCGATACAACGATTGACTGTTCGAAGGGTTGATGGAGAACCTGAAACGCTGACCCTTCGGCTTCAGTCGTTGCCGAAATACAAAATCCGATTCTCCCGCGCGCTTGACCTGTAGGACGCGCTCCTAGCATGGACGTCAGAGATCTAGAGTCCATGGCTGGCGTGATCACAGCGCTTGCAGGCTCTACACGTCCAACTGCGTGGAACAGACGTGAAAACTCGTGGGCCCAGGTTGGAGTTCGCTAACTTGAACACTCGGGGAAGTAGTAGGTTCACATATTTCACCAGTACTTATGGCTTGCTTGAGGCTTCAGCGGGAGCGTGCGCCAGCCCATTAACATGGTGTCTGTGTCGTTTCTCGGGATGGACTCGTTGTGGTCGTGAGTCGAGACCATGGCAACACAGTTCACACCACAAGACAATGAACCCAATGACCCAGGATTAACTGTGGCGTAATAACTACCCGCCCCAATATCCGAAGGCATACTCTCTGATTCGCCACATGTTGTCCATTCACTATCAACATTTGTTCGGGCGGGCGTGCCCTCTGTGTCTCCGTCGTCGTGGGACTCTCCGAGGATACACGCGGAGGAGAAGGGTAGAGGTAGGTGTCATCTTGGTGTGAAGGTGTGTTTATCTCGTACGCTTTTGTTTCAATTGTTTCTCTTGTCGCGAACGATAAATCCATTCCTGTATGCGCCTGATTGATAGTTGATCGTGGACATTGTGAGTAATAGTAAGTCCACCGATGCTGAACACAGGCCCTTGATCATGGTCGTCTGATCAACAAAGGGCGTCTGCGTCGCCGGTACGACGACGACAAGCTGTATTAATTTCTAGCTAGGTGGCGAGAAAAAATTACGAGTTGCTGCGGAGTGAGCAAGTACTGCCCCGCCGGAATAATATCTACCGTCTATGCATACGATTGAGCTCAAACATCAACTCACAATTTTGTGTAGAATATGGCGATAAACCATGGCGTTTTTGTACCAGAATATTACCAAGAACGATATCGAGGGAGATCAGATCAACTCAACCACGAAGTATATTCATGCCCTGTCGTCGCAAATTTGAACAAACGTGTTAGTATTTCGACCATAGGCCACGACTGAATTTCAATGTCACTCAGGCTGCAACTAGTTCAGGGGAAGAACCCACCGGACCATGACATGTACCGCTGGAAATGTCGAAGTTTCAGCCGGCGCTCCAACGGAACTCGAAGGTTTGTCCATGTCCTCAGTTTGACTGAAACATTTTATCACCCAAGATAAGGACAAGGAATGCTGCCAGCGGTCATTTGATAAGAATGAGGTACATGCATGACAAGAATCGGTCCGATGACGGTCTGACACGCAGTTTGTGAGTTGAACTGAAGGAACGTGCAAGGATTGATAGTTCGTCGCGGAACGGAATAGACTCTGTTGATAGTGTCAGTAGTAGTAGTAGCTAGGACTATTCCAAATGAACGTTTGTCTGACGAGGTACATGGCACGTTGACCCCTGGTCATGCCGGGAGCCAGCACCGCAGCTTGGAGGAGTGACTCTGCACGCCAAACAGCCAGAGTGCTATGACTCTGAGTCGGAAGCGGCGGGCCACTGGTATGCCCTGCGTGCGGTACACCGAGTACGAGTATCTGCCGAGTTGAGCGTGTAGCAGGTGTAGAGGCAGAACTATGTACACTGCGTTCGTTGTATATATTGTGAGCCCGTGGAAAAGTAAACGTTCTGTGCTGAACCAAAACAATCCGCGCTGCGACAAGGTAGTGCACCGCCTAGTACCCTCGAGCGGGTGTATGCCGGCGCACGTTCGTGAGGGTTACTTAACCGTGTTGCTAAACGTGCGAACGTCCCTTTACAGGCAAATCATCGTCGGGCCGCTTGTCCAAGTGGGACACCCGTCAAGTCAAGTTTCACGTTCGTCCGGATTTTGTTACTCTTTGTCTAGGTACTTAGGGGGAGTCAGGACCGGAATGAACCAGTTTGATTAGCTCCGATTAGCCATGGCGCTAAAGCACTCAGGGTAGGTTATCTGCATGGACTATTATAAGCCCCCATCATTTTCACACAGGCCAGAAACGTGCTAAATTACTTTTTAGTACTTTCGTTGGTTCGGTTCCCGTGTGCTCTTAAAGCGCGACACATCTCGCTGAGAGCTTATCACGTCGCCGCCACATCATTCCTCCCGCGACATGATCACCTTCCTCTCCAACGTGTCGCGGATGGCGACCTCCATGGCGTTCTGGGTTTCCGTCGTTCTATTGGCTGTCTCTTACTTTGTTCTTGTTCGCCGCAGCACGACTACCAAGCAACGATCATGGATTCTCACAACTCTCAGTAGTGCCGCCATGTCCCTCTTCAGTCTCCCGGTGGTGGTGCAATTTGCGATTGCCAGAGGGCAGCTGAAGCATGTGACCGTTCCTCTCGCCATAACCAACAGTATCGGCAGGTTTTTTCAAGCGTACCTCGTCACGTTGGTTTGATCAATGCTTCGTTTTCTTCCTTGTAACCAACCTATCCTAGTGACTTGACAATGGGAATGCTGTTCTATCGCAGCAAAGTCAATCTTCTCACTGGCTGGATACATCACACGGTCTATGTTTTCATCGTCGAATATGCTATACAAGGACATTGGAGCCATATTTTTTGCCTAGCTGCGGTCATGGAGGTGAGCGTCTGTACAAGCATGTGGCGTGTCAAACTAAATTCTCTGACGGGTATTCTGCCTAGGTTCCGACGCTCGTTCTCGGGTTGGGAAGCCTCATGCCACGTCTTCGTTCTGACGTCTTCTTTGCCGTTTGCTTCTTTACGACGCGCATTGTCCTTCATATTGCCCTTTGCGCCTCCCTCGTCACCCAGCGACACGAAGTTACCGGCGGGTCGTATGGTCCAGCCATCATCATGGCCTGCATACTGCCCCTCCACGTCCATTGGTTCACAGGATGTTTGAAGGGCTTCATCAAGCGAGGAAACGCCGTGGAGAAATCCGTTGTTGCCACCAAGCAACCCAGCAACATGACCTCGATGCCAGGTATTTCGCTTCCGCGCCTCTTTGTCTGGTAACACTGCTGATCCTCGTGCACGTAGAACGACCGATCACACCTAGCATATCTGGGCCCGTCTCGCCGTATGTCCCCCGTGCATCCCTCGCACGGCGTCGTACCGCGCTTCGTATGGCGGTAAGAGCACGGTGGGACCAATTCAAGCTCTGGAAAGCTGGTGGTCGGTTGAGCGACATGCAGCGTCGGGTCCGGGCGGCCCTTCCAGGTAGGGAACGCGTCTACGAATACGTCGGGTTGGATAGACGGAGTGCATCCACTGCACCCTCAGAGTACAGTTTCGAACCCCTCAGACAAGACGCGTCACTGATTTCCGTCTCATGACCCCACGCCTTCCTTCACTCACGACTGTCGTTTCTCGTTTACGATCGCGCCCGTTGACGACATATACAGTTGACCTTTTTTTTTCTGTCTGTCTTCGTTGACGATTTACAGAAATTTCTTTTTCCCATAAAGCCTTTCACGAGAGTTCTCGCGTACATATATACCCGCCTTCGCACCCTCCCCAGTAGCTATGGCCAACTCCATCTACTTTATCTGTCTATGCCTATTTTACGATGGTCGGGAGATATTGCTCTGGGTTGTACTGTAGTAATGGAATGTACCGTGCTGGAGCAAAGGGGTTTTATTTTTGGGGGATTAAATCCCCCAACCCCAACACATAGTCTAGATCTTTACATATCGACCTATGAGATCTTGTCGATAAGTAGATTATGTCATGTACATAAATTTGTTACCGCGGGGATAATTTTACGCGCACTGAAGAGACAGTTCCCGAACGAACCGTATTAGCCCCGAGTCCAGGGAACGTTCGCAATTCCCCCCGTCAGCAGCGGAACCGTGTCTAAGTCGGATGGAACACTTTAATATCGAGCGATGCTTGCTCTCCGCCCAGTCTCCTGATGCGGCATGCATGCGGGTTTGTGCTCACAGGATAGACACAGCAACGTCTCAATGTGAGTATGGAACTACCACATATATCACGCATAGTCTACAAACGTCTGCAGCTTTTTGGCGATTCGCGGTGGGAACTTGAACGCAACGAGCTTCGCACCAAACGTCCGCGCGATATCAACAATCCCCGATTTGAGCGCTACGTGATGCATGAGTCACGCCAGATGGAGACAACAGTAAAGAGCATACCGTCGGCCACGATACCAATCGCTTCCGTCGCTTTCGCCACTTCCACCCGCGTACGTTCCTTTTCCCCAAGAACCTTGGCGTCTCCTTGTGTGACCTCCTCTGGCGTGGGGGGTGCGTAGAGCTTGGTCACCTCGGCATGGTACTCCTCCAGCGCCGTCAGGAACGACAAGAAAGACTCGAGGATGCGGGGAATGTCTCGTTGCACCACGCCATAGCGGTCCTCAGTGAGGGAAGCGCAGACAAGACCTGCGAGCACTGCAACTCTGGTTAGCATGATCGTAAAATGCACTTTCACTATGGCTCACCTTCGACGATGAGTGCATCAAGATCTCTGTTCGGCAGACACTTTTCAGTGACCTTGTTAAGGCGATCCCTGCTCCACCAGGCGTCCCATTGCGCAACTACTTTTCGCCACCACAGTGGCGAATACTTGACCACCAGACCCTGACACTGAGATTTCGCACGCGAGACATATATATGAACCAAATTAAATCGTGGGGCCGTAGTACTAACTGTTGTTGGTGGAGGTGCGGCAACAGGGGGAGGTTGGGAGGATGTTGAGCGGAAGAGCTCAGGAATGAATGAATCCGCAGATCGCACACCCAAGTCAGAAGCGACCGTGTCGGCGCCCTTGGAAAGGTCCGAATCAGACGTAAATGTATCCAATACCTTGGAAATGGGTGACTCCTGTTGTGGTTTGAAAATTGCCTTCCGTAGGAGTGGCGTCGAAGGTGGTTGCACAGCTTTCGGAGGGACGGTAGGCGCAGGTACCGCTGCTGTTGGGGCTGCACCTTTTCGGAGGAATGTCTGATAGTCGTGTCCTAAACGCAACAGTGATTCGCGCGCCAGAGTGCTCCACAGACTCGGACTGAACTTTTGATCCGAGAAGAGGGCGGTTCGACGGGAAGCATTGGCAGGACGGCTATCCAATGCAACGTCACGCAACTCAGCGTAGGCAAAATGGAGGTACACTGGATTGGTAGACGTGATACCCGAGACGAGCGTCACATTGGGGTCTGCGGTGTTTGATGCAACTTTGATGGGCTGCAGCATTTTGTGAATGAATGACGGAAGGTGAAAAGCAGTAGCGTACCTGGGGAATGTAGACGTCAAACAGTGACTCTGCGAATTCCCAATTGGCAAACATAGATAATCCGAGAGTGAACGCATGCGACTCGAGGGACAAGTGCCGCAACGGCAAGGTCAGAGTCCAAGGACCTCTGATAAAGTGGCCAAAAAATGGCTTGAGAAGCGATCGGAGGAGGGGTATCCTCAAAAGCAGCGGCAAGAGGGCCAACCTCGCCAAACCAAACGCAACGTTATACACTGCAAATGATGAAATCGCGAAGAGCGTGCTCCTGAGTAAAATCAAGGCCAAATTTCTCGGTAAAAAAGGCTATGCGTTCCATACTATGAGGTGTAAACAATAATTCGGACAAGCCAAGACTCACCGCATTCGAGGATGGTGGTGCTTTTGCCCAACGGAAGGCAAAGCGCTCAAGCATTATCTCTCGAAGAGAAAAGGTGATAGACAACCAAGCTTGCGAGAATACAAGAAAGATTAGTCTACCGTTGAGATAATAGGGGTGTTTCCTGCACAACAGCATTGTGGGTCGTGATGTGGAGTAATTTTACTGCAGGTCGCGCACCTCGACTTGGTGAAAATGCTCAGACGCATATCTTCGCTTTTCGACCAGACATGAATAAAGTCGAGCGACAGGAGTAACAGCGACGATGTAATGTAAACAGCTATCCACCGACGCGTCATTGGTTTCGCAAGTGCAGCTGCCACCGTTTTTGATGGAGAAGTGGTAGGTTCTGATGCAACTAAACAATGAAGTCAGCAAACGCGTAAAGATTCATGTCGATGACCTGCGCACGCGTCAAAAAGACCTTTCGAACCAGAATGATTGGTAGCACGCCAAGAACCCACGTTAGGGAAGCATTGACCCATGTGCTCAGTCGGAACAGTCCTAAAATAAAACTCGCGTCGTCTCCGCTGGCCAGAAACACGGTGGAGGCAAGAGAAAAGGCGGTAGAGTAGGCGAAGATGTTGTAGAGCAGTCGATGGCTCAAAACGGACTTTGCCAGAGGCTCGAAAGCTTGTGCTGCGGGGGGTACATTGGTCGATAGGCGAGGCGCGAACGTAGTGCTGGACGTCGTCTTTGTCGACCCGTTCATGGTCCGTGCCCGTCTGCTTGACCTTTTGGTTAAACACACGGTTCCTCGGGCAATGCCGGTCAAGTAGTAATTACCTAATAACAACCCTCCCGTGATGACCTGGTATAATCTTGAATGGCACCCCGGCTCTTCACACTTTCATCACTTTTCTCGTCTGCCCTATCCCATAATCTTATATTGCGGGTATTCATGATCTTCTCCGACATTGAGCTCGAGAAAGACAAAGACTCGAGTCCCTTGTCCTTACAACGCAGCGCAACTCGCTGCAACATGTGACTTTGATAGTCGGGTTTATGCTTTCTACATCGATGAAATATGTCACCATAACGCCATCGTATATACGGATGGCGCGCGGCTCGCTGCACCGGAAGGGCTGATCATGAGGAAGAGTGCATACCAGAAGAAAGGGAAGAGAATGATCGGTCGGCCTTCGGGGTCGGTATCATCACGCGTTCTACATACATCGTCAAGGGCACGACAGAGTGCCCACCCGACTGGAAGGTTGGTTCTCTTGGTCCCTTGCTATGACCACATGGCAATACCTTTTTTTTTCCGGCATGAAGCACAATGGTCTGTGGCTGCAAAATGGTTAATGGCCTTTGAATCTTGATCCATTCTCCAGGTTGGACGCAGAAGCTGAGGAACGAGAGCGCAGAAATTGTTGCAAGGTCAAACAGTGCGCCAATTGCACTGATTACCTCCTCGAGCGCTTCATTCGCAAGCTGCGCGGCGACACAGGATCGCGCGTGATGGTGCTCTCGGAGGCTTGAACGCGGTGTTAACGTCGTCCTTGTCGACCGCTTGTTTCCGATGTGATTGCCATTGCTTTCGCAGAGGTTTTGTGTAAGTAGGCATGCTTTCAATGGCGCCACCGCTATTGTGAGGCTACACTGACTCATGGCTTTGCGTCGATATGTATGTTTGCTAGGGCTAGGGAGTTGAGCTCTCACAAAAAACTACTTGCATGACCTCTGTTTCACGTCCGGCGGGCCTTGGCCTAAGGCCCGAAGTTGAAACGTTAATCACTAAGATCATCAAACATAAGACGGTTACCGTGACATATCAGATTGCCGTGTCAAGTCATCATTAACTTGAAACGACCTTCTGGGTGACCCATATTGGGGAAGTTTGCTCATCTTGGATCAAAACCAGTTCATCTTGAGTAAGGCACCGACCACGAACTCATAAACGCATCTTCTCTAACCAGTACTAAAATATCACAGCGAGCGGTTTTCATCGAACGAATTGCGAAACAGGTTGCCACTCGTCACAATGTCAGACATCGAAGACTCGAGTCGTCTGTACACTCCTTGTCCTTCCCTCACCTCTGAATATGAAACAGACCAGCTCATCGTAACATGCAAATGCGGTGGTCGGTTCTTTGCCAGATGCTGTTGCCTCAACGCAAAATCTTGTCACCGCCTGAGGATCGTGTACACGGACGGTGCATGCTCAAATAATGGAAACTCTGGTGCAGTGTCAGGCATCGGGATTGCCTTTGGGATACATGAAGGGGAACCGGATGATGAAGAAACTTGCCAATTTTTCCTTCCAGTGGATGACAGGCTCGACCCCAACGGCAAGAGGACAAACCAGCGCGCCGAACTCCTCGCTGCGTTGGAAGGTTTGAAGAAGATCTGTGACTATGACGAAGGAACCATGTCAGCCCATCTTAACAGAAGACGAACACAGCGGAAATGGTCGCCCTTGCAAATCATTGTCACCACGGACTCTGAATACGTCGTCAAGGGAATGACGCAATGGCTGCCCAGCTGGAAGGTGAGTGTGATACTTTGTTCATAAAAGCTCAATCCGACGCGCCGATGTTGTCTTCCGTCATTCAGAGCAACGGTATGCGAAAACCAAGTGGCCAACGTCCTTCCAATCTCGATTTATTTTGCATACTGGATACTGAAGTCGAGGAACGAGAGCGCAGACATGGTTGCAAGGTCAAGTTTTGGCACATCAGCAGGGAATACAACATCATCGCAGATCAATTGGCGAGACGAGGCACCCGTGTTGCTATTCTTGCTGCGAACGAAGATCTTGGGACGGTGGTCAGTGCAGTCAGCGCATGGTGTTTGTAGGAGGATTGAACAAGGTATGAAGGTATCTGGACGCGTGCGCGACAATTCTTTCTTTCTCGATAATATTCCAGAGGTACTCTACGAAGCCAGCGTTTGCAATGGTAGTATCTTCCTCACCATCGTACCCTCACTTCCCCTCATGTATGCGTCGCCGCGTGACTGTTCGTGCCACTGCCATTGGACCCTTTCGATAACGACATGGACGAGCTTGCAACCAGGTGCACGTAGGAAAGTGACTCGGACTTGCGCAGAACCTGCGTCAACAGGTGTTTATACGTAGGCCAAGTGTTCAATGTCGATGTGTGAGTCAGTGGAGCCCCTCTCTGACTTAACCGTTCGACTGCTATTATCTCCTAAGCTCACTCATAACATGTCCACCGTGCAACTCGGAAAACACAACATTTACTACGACCATGGATTTGACTCTGACTCGGAGCCAGATTCAGGCGAGTCAGACGACCTCATCTTCAGCCCCTGTTCTAGTCTGAGCCAATTCAACACCGATGCGCTCATCGAGACATGCGAAGACTGTGGTCGTTTTTATGCCAAATGTTGCTACCATAGAAACGGAGTGTGCCATCACAGCCGCATCGTACTCACAGATGGTGCTTGCACGAACAACTGGGCGTACGGTTCAGTGTCAGGGATTGGCATTGCGTTTGGATGGTCTGCGGGGGAACCGGAGACAGGAGAGGATTACCAGTTCTCAATCCCTGTAGATGATAAGCTCGACCCCCAGGAGAGGCGGACGAACCAGCGCGCCGAACTTCTTGCTGCAATCCATGGCCTGAAGAAGATTTGTGAGCAGGACAAAGAGTACCTCACCGAAATAAAGAATGGGGTGTGTTATCCAGATGTAGATGCCCCGGAGATCATCATCACTACGGATTCTGAATATGTGGTTAAAGGGGTGACAGAATGGTTACCCAGATGGAGGGTACGTGCCGGTATTGTCTCGTCTCAGATTTTAGTTCTGACTCGCATGTCCTTTCTTCACAAGGAAAACGGTTTCAGAAAGTCAAATGGTGAACGGCCTTCGAACCTTGATCTCTTCCTCACATTGGAGGCAACAATAGGCTGGTGTCAAAACCGGTATGGCTGCTGGATTGGATTTTGGAGAGTTGATAGACAATTCAACTCAATCGCCGACGAACTGGCTAAACGTGCTGCACGTATTGCTACCAGTGATGAGTCTAGGTACTAGTATACTACACAAATATTTGTGCTACTACATGGCACGTGGCTGAACTTCTTTGCTAGAACTTCGCGTGTCAAATGAACAGCTCCCAAGCATAAAAGGACGGCAACCATCGTGCTCGTTCTTTCCTCCCTTTCCCGTCTAGGATGGCTTGTCAGTGCAAAAAGCTCGATCGCCTTTTCGAATACCCATGTTCCCAAACTTCGCAACTCAACACCTCCCAGCTCATCATGACGTGTAATGCCGTCGTCTGTCATGGCCGCTTCTTCGCCAAATGCTTTCAGCACGCAGACCAGGAACGACTGTGTCACCAGCACCGCATCGTATACACCGACGGCGCCTGCACCAACAATGGGACCCTCGCCGCCATCTGCGGCATTGGGATCGCGTTTGGGACAGCTGACGACGGCACATACCAATTTTCCATCCCAGTCGACGACGGCGTCGACCCAGGAGGCAGACGCACAAACCAACGGGCTGAGCTGCTTGCTGCGCTCGAAGGTCTGAAGAAGATCACAGACCACGACGAAGGCTTTTTAGCCCGCAACTCAAGAACACGGTGTGAAGGAGACCAGAAGCCACAGATCGTCATCACCACAGATTCAGAGTATGTCGTCAAAGGGATGACAGAGTGGCTTCCCGTCTGGAAGGTTATTACAACGATCGTATCCGTTACAAGGCCGTTTTAATCATCTCTTTGTCCCTAGGCCAACGGCATGCGCAAGCCAAACGGCCAGCGACCCTTGAACCTCGATTTGTTCCTCAAGCTGGATGCAGAGGTGGCGAAACGTGAATGCGACCATGATTGTGAGGTCAAGTTCTGGCGCATCGACAGAGGATACAATACCATTGCGGATGAACTTGCTAAACGCGGTGCACGCGACGCTGCCGCGCATGTTGGTCACCAAAACCCCGAATATGCGCTCACTGCGTTGTAGACGTCGCGTTCAAGACGATGTATTGGTCTTCCCCCCGGAATTTTGATGAATTATTTTTGCTGACGGCCCTCTGACAGCCCTTTGGCCAGCCAAATGTGTAGGCAATATCAGTCTCATGCATGTCGGTGCTTTGTTTTGAACGCCTTGTAACCCGGACCTATGATGCTTTAATTCTTGTACCATCACAATTATCCGAGTCGCTTTGTTGGGTTTCAGGTATCAAAATCTGTGAATTGCCCAGAGTGAAATACATGTATATTACAATTTGCAGTTACTCTGAAAGAAAAGAAAAGATTGAAGACACGTAAATCCATCTCATGGGGCATCCACAGCCATTCTTCCCAAAGCTTCCCACATACGATCGGTAGCGCCATCCCTTGCCACAGTGGTTGATGCCGTTCCCTCTTTCGTGACCATTCGCGCGGGCGAGTCGCTGCCGTCTTCCTGAGTGGATGCGGTGGTGCTCGTAGAAGGAGCTCTAGAACGTGGTGCAAGGATGCTGCAAAACGACGACGGAATGGCACGATGACTCCCCGCCGGGAAACTCTTATCGTTATCCTTCTCTTCGACCCTCTCGCGTTCATACTGTCCAGTCTCGCGTTCGCTGCCGATTATAACACCCTGTTGTGATTGGGCATCTGGTGCCCGCAAGTTCGACGGATGGAGTCCCTGATCTTCTTTCGGGACCTTGGCTCCTTTCGACTCGCGGCGCGTGAAGCGGTACTGTGGCCGGTTTATTGTAACAAAGGCCAAGTCAGAGGGACGAGGATACTTCTCAGATTGCGTTCGTCCCAACGAGAATGCCGGCTGATTGGTGCTCTGGAGTCGCTGAGAGTGCGAACGAAGGATTCGGGGGGCAGACCAGTTCGCATCGCCAGTCTTCTCATGAGGTGGCGTAGACGTGAACGGTAGGCGAATCGTCAACTCTCTTGGTGCGGCCGAGTCTTCAGGCTTCCCGGAATCAGACCCCTCCAACGACGTAGAAACGCTCTTTGACAAGCGTTTAGAGGTAGAGCGGAAAAGGGCCGATTTCAAGTCCCTTGCGCTAGACGAGAGCTTCTTTCCCGTACCGACTGAAGATGTTCTCCGAAGAGCAATTTCCTTGATGCGAGCACTCCTCCTACGCTGCGGGGGATTTGGCACACCTTCGTGCGGCACGGTTATGGCACAGTCTGAGTTGATCGTGGTCGTAGTTGCTCCTTCGTTGCGTTCGGCAAGGTCCTCCGAAGGAGCGTCGTCTCTGGCCATCAAAGGAGACCCAGACACGTCCATATTCTCCACGATCCTAGATTGTCTGGCCTCTGGGACGATCTGGAACTTGGAGTCTTCAATGGCGCTTCCCAACGACACCCGCTGTCTCTTGGATGGACGTGGTTCGTTGTCTTCCGAGTTGTCCTCCTTCGATTCACCCCCTTCGTTCTCCTCTTGTAAGATGGCGAGACGTGGTAACGTACGGCGCATGTGAAAGCCGAACTTGGCGGCCCGACTCGCGAGGGGACTGGATCCCATGAGTGCGTCTTCGATCATGACGCTCGAGTCGTCCGACAGGTCCCCAGCGGCGTCCACTTCCATCTCCCAAGGGGTCTTATCGTACGGCCGCCACGCCGCATCGCGCGTCCGTACCGCCTTGGGTGCAGGCGGAACGCCACTACGCGTCCCCCAGCCCAAGCCCAAGCCCAACCTGGACACCCGGTTCTTGCCAACCACGGGCCGGATCCCGACCAGTTCCTCGACGCGTCTCTTCATCTCCGCCTCGCTCATCCTGGACAACCGGTCGTCGTCGTCGTCGTCACATTCTCCGTTACGATCCAGACCATCGTTCCAAAAGTCGTCCTCGGGACCAATCCGCATCCGACGAGGCAGGCGCGCGTTGAGCGCGCGGACAACGGCTTCGAGCTGCGCACGAGACATGGTCAAGAGGTCTTCGTGACAACAAAATGGAACGGATGGCAGCGCGGTGAGGACAATGCTGTCAGTTGAGACCGAGTATGTCTGAAGAACGACGGCGGGTAGCGATGGCGTGCTGGGCATCGTCGGAGTGGAGGACGACAAGGACGACGTCCGAGCGCGCGCGCGCTTGTTGCGGCGGCTGACCGTCGTGGGTGTGCGGAGACGAGTTGGTGTTCTGAAGAGACCTGAAAGCGCTTGCATAGGCGTGGTACGCCGGGGGGTGGCGAGCTTGCTGGCGCTGTTCTCGGTCGCCATTCCCGAGCGACTTGGGAACAAAATCAAGTCGCTTCGAAATGATTGGGAGGTGCAAGTGAGCGAAGACATGCGATCGGATTTTCTTAAAAGCGCAGAGCGGCTGACTACTCGTTCTCATTTCATCTGTCAGCCGCTCAGCCAGACCGTCATCGATGGTGTCCCGCTGCGGTCTGGAACCATTCAAATGGACACCGACAAGTTGTAAAGTATAACGCACTGTATATCGCATGAAAATGTCCACCTGCCCCAGTGACACCCTCCATTTATACGTTCACAACTTCCGTATGCGGCACAATTTCGCCCCACCAATATGTGCCAACTTCTAAGTACGCAAGGCGGGTGATCGGACGGAGACCCAAGCTGGTTGCTAGAACACACTAACCCAGACGCTGGCGTACGCGAGCTACGTTCCGTACACTTGATCGAAACTCGCCCGATTCTGTGGTCCTGGATGGCGCCGATTGTCAAGAAACTGAGATATCTTGGCCAAGATTCGCAAATCCACACGGTATATCTCTGGCGTCGTCATCGAGAAAGTTAAGTGTCAGCAGGTAGAATAAGTGAAATATTGGGAGAGTTTCTTGCAAGTTGCGGCGGATACGCGTGATGAGACTCCGAAGACTGAACCAGTACATAACGAGGGGGCTCACCTGATGGTAAGACAGGCACCAATACAGTAAAAATAATCTTTCAACTCTGGAGAGGGAACAGATCGATTTGCACATAAGTACCACACACGCATACATTCGACTCCGCGATAACGGAGAAAGACGGAACGTCCTCAAATTGTTTTGCGCGCCAACACCATGGCCACGGGCCATTCCACGTCCACCTGATCCGGCAGCTGCCCCCCCGTCGATCGTGCAGCCTCCTCTCTCAAGGTATTCCAAAATCGCAGCTCAAGCGGTCCATCCGGATGGATTGCATCGCTCGGATTCCTTTCCTTGAATGTATGCAAGGCACTCCATGTACGGAAATAGCTAAGGAGATGCTCCCAGGACATAGTCTTTCGCAGCAAGATAGGGCGAGGCAATGGGAGACTGGGGTGGTATGTACCTAGATCAGTGTGTAGTGACAACGATACAGCGCGTTGATTCGTCCCGGAGGAAATAAAGATGAGAGAAGAAAGGAGAAGGTTATTATAGATAAATTACCTGTGAAATACACTCTATCAAGCAGTTCAAAGGCTCCAGGGACGATGTTATTGCCCTCTGGGATATCCACGAGATGGTTGTTAAGCACCGTCCGTCCAGGCTGTTGCCAATATGGGCCAAGAGAGGTGTTGGGGTCTGTGCCCTGGTCGTAGGCAACGATGAGCGGTGTTAACGAGGGGTATTGAGGTAGGCGGAATTCGGAATATATCTGATGGCACAGAGCATCAGTGAAATTGTGCAGGAAGCGAGGAAGACATCAAAATAGGAAAAAGCTGACCCAGAAAGCAGCTGTTGCACCTTTACGCATGACGCGCGCAAGTTCGGGCCACATCTTTGACCAATCAAACCAGTGACCGGCTTGAGCTGTAAGATCGTTCAAAATCGGACAACGATGGTCGTCAGATGAGAAGATGAGGATCAGAGTCCAACGTGCCAGCAATCACCAAGTCCGTGCTGTCATCCGGCAAGAAATCCAGTTTCTCGGCAGAGCCTTGCACAAAGTCGATGACTGGTAATTGTTGATCGGCGTCGTCGTGGGTCTCGTTCCCGAGTATCTCGCGTGCGGAGTGGATCATGTTCTCACTCGGGTCGACCCCAGTGATGTGTTTGAACGGTTTCAATGCAACGGTGGCCTGACCTAGCGTCCACGGAAACGCTAGGTAAGGGTCTAAGCAAGGACTGCACTACTTACCTGTTCCACAGCCGAGGTCGACAGCCCGATCAAATCTGGCATCCGGAGAGTGCCTATGGGCATTGAATATGAACTCATACAAGGCCTGGGGGTAGGTCGGTCGAGATGTCGCATACACAGCGGTGTCAAAGTTGGTCTGGCCAAAGGTCGTCATGGAACGGGTACAAGAAACTTGAGTGGGAACAGAGCAAAAATATGGAAATAAAAAGTTTGGTCAGGCGGCGCCCGCTGCGGTTAACTGTTGGATCCGTTTGCTTGAGATGGCTATACGCAGTACGGTAGACTGGTCACAGAGTCAGGCAGCCCTCAGAAAACAAACTTATACCTTCTTCCCGATGCAGGTCGAGCCTACGCTCTATTTGTTGTAGCAACAGTTCTCAATTGCCCATGATGGAGTGCAGTGTGAGGATCCGCGAGCAACTTCAATGATATAACAGAGAGCGAACGTCATCAACACCCACTCTATGCTTTCCTCGCCAAAATCACCGCCAAAGGCCACTCTATCTCGATCTCTTGCTCGGGTCGTACCTCGACCCCTTCATCCTGTACCTCGGCCGCGTGCATCAACGTCCGCCAGAATCGCATCCCAAGGTCGCCGTCTGGATTCTTCGCATCCTCGGGGTGCTTCTCGAGATAGGTATGCAACGCGCTCGCGGTGCGCACATACGCATACAGATCCGCCCACGTCATGCGTTTACGCATCAGAATCGGTTGTGGCGAGGGGAGGTGCGGGTGGTACGCGCCTGGCGCAGATCAGCGACACGGGTCCAAGAGAAACGTTCAACACGTCACCTGTGAAGTAAATGCGGTCAAGCGCCACGAAGGCACCGGGGACGACGTCTCGCGCGTCCGGCACGCTCACGAGATGTCCGTCGAGGATGGATCGTCCAGGTTGTTGCCAATACGGTCCGATGGACGTCACTGGGTCTTCGCCTTGGAAAAAGTGGGACAGCAATGGCGTCAAGGTGGGGTACTTGGGGAAACGCAGTTCCGAATAGTTCTGGCGTCATCGAAATGAGGACCACAAAAGAAGCACATGAGTCGAGGACACGTTACCCAGATGGCAAACGTCCCGTCTTTGCGTAGCACGCGGGCTGCTTCTGGCCACATGCGCGACCAATCGAACCAATGCCCGGCTTGTGCTACATATCTACCGCGTCAAACTGCCATGTCCAGACAAAGGAGAAGCAGCGTATACCAGCAATTATCAGGTCTACACTCCCATCCTCCAAAAACGGCAAGGTCTCTGCTGGAGACTGTACGTACTCGATCCGACTAGAGTGGGACTCGGGCGACGATCCCGGAAGCGCGCTGCGTTGCGCTGCTTCGACCATGCCCGCGCTCGGATCGACACCCCATATCTTGTGCTTGAAAGGAGTCAACTCGACCGTCGCTTGACCTGTCCAGAATCGTGTTAGTATCAGGAAACCTCGATCGACGAACACACCTGTTCCACAGCCGAGATCTACGGCTGTATCCCACTGCCCACCGTGATATCGAAATACGTAATCAAAGAGCGCGCGAGGATATGTTGGTCGGGAGGCTGAGTATGAGAGGGCGTTGAACGTTGCTTTGCCAAAGGTCGCCATGATGGTGATGGATGTTGATGATGATACGGAATGGTGGGAAACGGTATGGGACAATTGCCATCGTTCACACGTTCGCATCTGTCGGCTCAAATCGGGGCGGCCGAGATGTGAGACTGGCTGAGTACTATTTGAAGAAACCTAGCATTGCAGGCAGTGGATCTACATGCATAATCAACACGAGACAAGTAACGATCCAGCCAAGCCCTGGTTAAACCCCGATCCCAAAGAATTGGCCTAGTCGGCGGCGAGCTCGAGCTTGATCTTTGCAATGGCTGCAGCGGGGTTCAAGCCCTTTGGGCAGGTACGGGAGCCTAGAGAGTGTGATGAGACAGGGTTCGCGATAGCATTGGAAAGCAACGCACAATTGAAGATGGTATGACACCTGTACATGCTCATTTCGTTCTGAAGTACTTCCTTTCTCTGCGCTCCATAAGCATCCTATGAGCCAAGTCAGGATTGCAAACGAAATTGGTCACGAGAGAAGTATACCCTAGAATCTGCAATCCAGCGGTACGCCTGCATCAATGTTGCAGGGCCGAGATACTCGTCTTGGTTCCACCAATAAGATGGACAGCTGGTTGAGCAGCAGGCGCAGAGAATACACTCGTAGAGACCGTCCAGTTTCTTGCGGTCCTCGGGTGACTGCAAAAACTCGCCGTGTTCTGGAGGATTGTCGTTTTGTAAATATGGTTTGATGGACTTGTATTGTTTGTAAAAGAGGGTGAGGTCTGCGACGAGGTCCTTGACGACGTACACTGAGGAGAGAGAGTGAGGGATGGGAGTGGAAAAGGGAGGGAGCGGCACGCACTATGTGGGAGGGGGTAGACCTTTGTGTCTTTGCTTGGGTTCCTGTCGATACGGCAGAGACATGCGAGGGTGTTTTGGCCATCAATGTTCATGGCACAAGAACCGCAGATGCCCTCTCTGCAGGAGCGACGGAAAGTGAGGGTAGGGTCTACCTCGTTCTTGATCTTGATGAGTGCATCAAGAATCTGTTCGGAGGCGGTGAGAGGCTATGGAGAAGAGGTGTTGTATGGATTACGTGCCATGGGACCTGTTTGGTTGAGGTCTATGGTGTAGGACTGGAGAGTGGGCTTCGCTTCTGGCTCATCTGGATTCCAACGGTAAATCTTGAATTCTTTCAACAACGACGTCGGTACTGCCTGTGACCTGACAGCAGAGGAGGTAAACGTGCGGGCGAGTACTCGGGTGGACTGCATCATCATATTGGTCGTGCGGTGAGGATTGATCCGGAAATTACCGTGAATAGCGTTACTACACACGCTGCTCAGCCTTTGGTCGAGACTGAAACCACACACACACACTTCTCGAGAAATTTAAACATCATCAGTGTTCTTAATTTTCTTTTCTTCTCTCTGTTTTCTTTTCTTTTTTTTTGTATTCTCAGAAAGCGAATGGAATCAGCTTCTGTCGAATCGCCGTCTGCATTGCGAACGACCATTTTGGGTTCCTTTCTTCGTGCCCGTCCCTCGCGCGGTTTCTCTACCACTTCTTCACCACCAGCCTCCAACCAGCTCGACTCCCCTCCATCCCCTCCAGCTACCCCCGCTCCCCCAACTTCTCGCGCTCATCGTCGCAGGTCTTTCGCTCCAGCCGGCCTTATCATCCCACAGCTCGCCACAAACGGAAACCCTCACACAACCCCCGTCTCTGCCTCTCTCGGTATCTCTCACATCCTCAGGCGAAGACGCTCCACCGGTCAACCAAACGCTTCCTCTTCCCCACCCGCAACCGCTCCCCCTTCCCCTCCAAACGACATGCCTCTCTCCCTCCCGCCTCAGCTCCATCGCGGTCCCTCCTCCGCCTCTTCAAATCCAAACCAAGCTCATCGCATCCGTCTCGTTCCCCATCTCGACTCTCGCCGCACTCTCCGCTTCGAGCCCATCACTCGCGATCTCAAAGACGAAGATTCCCCCCTTCGCATAGGCAGATTCACCGACAGATCCGGTATCGGCCTCAACGCTGCCAACCTCCTCTCTTCGAATAAACTCGCCTTCAAATCAAAAGTCGTATCCCGCTCCCATGCTGAAATATGGATCGAATCCGGAAAGTTCTACATCAAGGATACGAAATCCTCCTCCGGCACTTTTCTCAATCACCTCCGTCTTTCCCCTGCTGGCGTCGAGTCCAGAGCTTTCCAACTCAGAGACGGCGACGTCCTCCAGCTCGGCGTCGATTATCAAGGTGGCTCAGAAGACATTTACAAGTCCGTCAAGATTAAAATCGAGGTCGGAAGAGAGTGGCAGGCTGGCGCTAATGCTTTCAAGTCCGTATCTTATCCTCATCTCAATCATCTCTCCTCATCACCTCTTCACCCAGCACACACGCCATCAGTCAACTCAAAGCT
Source organism: Boletus tylopilopsis (assembly GCA_038093875.1). Taxonomy (NCBI): domain Eukaryota; kingdom Fungi; phylum Basidiomycota; class Agaricomycetes; order Boletales; family Boletaceae; genus Boletus; species Boletus tylopilopsis. The sequence continues at coordinate 16,346 of JBBPTB010000141.1, read as the reverse complement.
CTCGCCGTCACCACAGACCCATCCAAACCAACCGACACCAAAGACATCGCCAAGGCCAAACGACTGCCAAAGACCAACATCCCAGATTGTTGTATATGTGTGTCCCCCTCTTTCTTTACACGACCCGTCCATCTCATCCTCCGTACCCAGGTCTCTTTTCCGTCACTATCCGTCAAGCACTCTTCATCGCTCCCTGCTCTCATGCTTTCCACTACAAATGTATACGCCCCCTCCTCGAGAAACACGCATCCGCCTTTTCTTGCCCTCTCTGCCGCAGTTTCGCAGACCTTGACGAAGATGTAGAAATAGACCACGAACCAGAACCAGACGACGAAGACGTTGAATGGGAAGACGTCGCACCCTCCCCACCCTCCAATATCATCCCCGCCACATCCGCCCGCCAACTCGCCAGCCCACCCCCTCTCGCTCGTGACGGCGCAGAAACAGAAGTCGAGACCGACTTGCTCGGCAACGACCATCGACCTCGGCGATCACGTCCGACCGTCCGTACCGACGGTCATATCGTTATTCCACCCATGGACCCTGTCGTGGATCTCTCCGAACACGTGGATTTCGATGCAGAGATGTTGGACATTGAAGATGACCAAGCCGACCGCGACAGCCAGGACCACGATCAACCCGGGTACGTGACCCGTGGACCTGGGTTCGGTCTACCACTTCCTGGAAACTCGGCTGGGCCGCAAGACGACGGCTTTGGCGGAGACAGCAGTCGGAGTGCCAGCGCCGAGGGCGGTGTCATGATGGCTGGGAGCATCATTTCCGGACCGGAACCGGTGATGAGCGGTAAGCGGAAACGGTGATCCTTGATCATGATGGCATTTCTCTTTCGGTTGCCCGCGGAGCTACCTTTCGCTTTTGATTGATTTATTATTCCACCTCTCTCTCTTTCATTAAGTTACCCGAGGGTATGTACCATCATGGATGCATCAAACAGTTTGTCTTGTCTCCGAGTGTCTGTTTTCGTTTGTCTACACTATATCTATTCTTCTCCTTGTCCTAGTGTTGAGTGGGCGACCTTATTGCCCCCCTTCTTTCCCAAGGCTCCTCCAAGTAACAATACATTGATCCACTAGTATCAAAATACTATGCCCTATCGCAACCCTATCGAGTGTTCTTTTTTTTAAATCGAAACCGGCAAGATCCGAGCTGGTATTTTCGAATACGCTTAGTCTTTGTCTTTCTTTTGGTTACAGGTTTGTCTTGAGTTTGTCGTTTAAAGTAGGTTTTCGAGACGGGCCCGGGCACGTCACCCGTCGCACGTCTCCTAGATATCCGTGATCACCAATTTGTGTTTGAAACAGCGTTCTCGAGACACGACCCGATGTGGGTCAGCACTACATAGTGGCCTATTTGATATGCGACGTAGCCCTGTCCAAACTGAGGGGTCGGCGTCATGCATACGTCACGTCAAATGCCCCGCAAGCTCGCGTGCCCGAAGAAATGTGACCGAGTGGAAGTATTGAGCCGAGGGAGACGCGGGAGAAGGCAAGAAGAGGAAAGGCATGGAGGAAAACATGAAAAAAAAAGGATCAGCTGAGAAATTAGTAACCCAAGCAGACATGCAGGATATGGAGACCGGCGACAGACCTCTTCCCTTTGGGTGGGTCGTGTTTGACGTCGCGACGAGCGGACATCATCGTTGTGCCTGTAGTATATCTCATGTTCGCTGACTCAACTTGAAAAACGCACTGCCCAAGAGCCGTTTTGTGAGCGTCGCACATTGAAAGATTCGGGATCGATGCGGGCTCGGCTGCCAGGGGCGCCATCAATGTGAATAACACGGCGCCCGGTGGGTACGCGCCGCACAGTCACTTGCCTATATTGAAGTTTGCATATCGGTGAGTACGTCCGGGGGCGAGGCGTCGAGTCTAAAACATGTGGGTGTCTCGACGAGACGTTTGCCAGTCATAGCATTGGCGAGACCAACATGCTTTCGCATGGCCTCCGGATCTCGTGAAACTGCGCCCATGTCTGCGGTGGTCGACGACGAGGCAAACGGCCGTCAAAGTTGTCTTGAAAGGCTGCGGGATCTGTAATGAGCAGTCATTCCACGCGACTCTCCGAGTCTGTTCACATATAATGAATCAATCGACGACGTGGCAGACATTCCGACTCGCTTTCCAAAGTTCGTCGCAACGTTGAAGTAATCGTCCGAATCGCGATTGCCAATGAGAAACCCAAAAGCCTGGAGTCGGGCCGGACCATGCGATATCAGATTTTTTATTCACGCGCCAAGTCCGAGATGCGCATTCGATTCTGATAAGTATCTCATTCAAGGCTCACTCATTCTCCTGAGCTGAGATGAACCCATCGTGTCGATGTGTATCCTCAGATCAGTACCGTCAACCTACCTCGTTTTTCCGCGGCGTCTTTCCGGCGTTGCTTTTGTTGAAGGATAACGCACGTGGGGTGCGTTGACCCTTGGTTGTGCTATCTTTTAGGCTATTCTAGCCCACAAATTAGCAGGTCATGTCGCAATCATTAGATACCATTGCCTTGCCTTGGAAAGTGAATACTTACGGCGGGAGCGACCACTAATCAATCCCTCATAAATTGACCCATTCGAACATAGGCCTTTGAGCTGTTGACCTTCGTGAAAGCTTTTTCCGTCTAGGCGCATACAATTACCAAACAAAGCTTTGGCACCTCAAGGCTTCAATTCTGTAGCAGTGATCCTGGATGTGCGCAGTCAGATCGGCGAAGGTTCAGCTTGCCAGAGGGTGACCACATGATGCTGGTAGTGTTCTCACAACCCCTCTCGCAACCACAGTCAACTCGAATTTATTGAAAGTATTGAATGTTGAGTGCTGAGCAGCCAAACTGGCTTCCGAATCGTGAGTTGCTTGCGCTCATATCTATGGCACGCAGATCCGAGTAAACAAATCATGGATGACACTCTTTTTCTTGAGGTTTGTCGTTGCACGGTACGCGATCGGATGTGGACATTCCAAAGTTTGTGCGCACATTGACTATGGTCAATTAGATAGGCATAAAGTCGCCCGGTCCCAATCGATGCCAAAGGTCCTGGATACCGTGCATCTTGCGCTCCGTCACGAGATGCGGCAACTCACACTTCTCGGAAGAACAATATGGCCGAACCTTATATGGCATCCTTCGGAACGCATCTGAACTGGATAGCTTGCTGGGGCAATGAACGGGCACCTTGAATCGAACCTACAGTACATGGTGATGACGTGTCAGCGTGCACCAAGCGGAGATGATGTGGTCCATGAGCTAGGTGCGGATATTTGGGCCCGTGTGTACAAAGCTCTCAACTCGGAGATCAGCTTCCGTGGCGAGGAATTGTTCCAGCCTACCGACACATCAGCGTCAAGTGCCGCACTGTCCACCCTCCAATGTGTCAGCCTGGGGTTTGTCGAAACATGCTTGTCACTCCTATTTGATATCTATCAGGTAATTCCCTGCTTTTGGCAGGGTGCCAGCCAATCAATGGAATTCTGCAACAGCATTGACAAAAATGTTACGTTGCGGGACAGCTCACGAGTGAGTCGCTTGGTAGCCGAAGCATCCTGCGTCGGCGTGTGGAGGTTCGCCGTGTCCCAGTAAGTCATAACTTGATATGAAAACGGTATGGCCCAGGGATACTGAGTCAGGCGTCCCATTTCCTCTCGTAACTTGACATTGATCCCTTGCCAAAATTGAGAAACCGCCCCAGGACGAATGCCTGATGTCCCATTTTTCTCCGACGAGTACTCCTTTCAGGGTAAGGTTTTGGGAACGCTTGGCAGGCGTATAAAACGGCCCATGTTCCCACTTTACTGCAGGATCCCCATCCTTTCCTTCCACATCAATATCCTCGCTCGTTGACGATGTATCACCTTGCCATTCTCGCTACTGCCCTCGCCGTCTTCTCTGGGTTTGGTGCCCGCGCACAGGGGACGACAACGACCCTTTCCTATGATGACCACTACGGCAACGCGAGCCTTTCGCTCAATGATGTAGCGTGTTCCGATGGTCCCAACGGTATTGAGACCAAGTACCCCAACTACACCACGCTGGGCTCCATCCCCAGCTTCCCATACGTGGGGGCGTTCTCCGGCGTGTTGGGTTACAACTCCCCAGAGTGTGGCACGTGCTATGCCGTGACATACGGAAGCACTACGATCAACGTGGTGGCAGTGGACAAGGCCACGTCTGGATTCGTAGTCTCCCTCGCGGCGATGAACACCCTCACGAATAATCAGGCGGCTCAGCTGGGCAGGGTTGACGTGTCGTATGTGCAGGTGTCCGCGTCTGCGTGTAAGCTGCCTTATTAAACGGGAAATAAGGTCAGTGCATATGACCACGGCATATTGACGTCTTGCGGCGCTTCTTGACTGACGCCACCGATGTATTCTTTTCGCAGGTGTTATTGTACTTTACATCATCAATTGGACAACCAGTATATCGGGATGTCGCACCATACGCCAAATGGACTTTGTTGGGTTCTTTCTGTGGGGGTCACATGGACATTGAAACGCTGAACGATGTTACGTATGATATTTGTTTTCCCACGCATATTCTTGCTTCTTTGTGGACAATGACTACGATAGCATTTGATGTCAATGATAGGCTTAGTCGTGACTGATTTCTGACGACGCGTGGGTGGGAAACTCACTCAGTGAGCCCGACCACAGCTGGCTTGTCGAGAGATAGCTTTTCCACAATGGGCGCGAGTTATCACGGACTGCGCTCGAACGACTTCGAATTCGTTGTACCTTTGGGATAAATTGGGCGAGGGTTTCCATTCTAGAGGGACTCTGGATTTCCGCTGGTCTGAAAGCATTGTGGTCAGACGCCATTTTGCCGTGGCGACTCCGATCATGCTCGAAATGAATGATGGTGATTCGAGGTTACTTACTCAGGGACTGCGTTTGGGATCCGTCATGGAAGGATCATAGCTCTTCACTGCAAGGTTGCTGAAAGACTTTCCCGGTGTCCATGACGCATCAGAACGCTGTGGTCGAGGAAGTCGGGTGAGACCCGCAGAGCTGTTGAATTGCTGCGCACTGCACAGGAATCTGTGCAATAACCTACCTTCGAGGGGTCGTCTATCCCAATTTAGCAAGGTGCCGATACCGGTGGCCGAAGTACAAGAGAACGCCACTTGCGAACGACGTTTTGATTTCACTTCATCCTCCTCTCGCCCTTTTGTCCAATGACCCTCTCTACAGTTCAAGAGTGCCAACAACGCAAGTATTCAGTACTCGACGTCCTCGTTCTTGCGTTCTGACCATTTCTGCCCAGCCAACATGGTTTCGCCTCACCACTCCCCCCCTGTTGATCTTCGCAAGATGACCTCAAACTCGACCCTCCTCACCCCATCCCACAGAGAACTTAGGCTTTCATCCCATGCCTCGCAGCTTTTGCAGGCAGGTAGCGCAAGACTTGGATCTCGTTCGCCCTCCTCCATCCCGTCATCACCCACATCAGCGTAGGTTCATGTCACTCTCTTTCTTCTTTTTTGTTGACATTCTTGTTTTTCTCCCTTGTCTAGCCATTCATCCTCTTCCGCCATCTTCGAACGAGACATTGAGCCTATAGGTCCCCCGTCGCCTCCATCTTCCCACCCACTGAACCCACACCGTATCCCTAGATCAAAAGGCACCGAACAACTAGAACAAAGTGTCCCTTCTGTCCTAGATACCGCAGCATCCGTCCTTGCATCCTCTACTCCCATGGAGGAGGATCATATTGCCGTTGTCACACCTGCCAGGGACAGGGACAGGGGATTCAGAAGCGGTTTTGTGAGTCCTATCGGGAGCCTCAGGAGCAGGAGTCCCAGTCCAACGAGTGGCAGATCCCCTGCCAGACATCGCTCTAGCTTATTGTTGAGCGTCCCTGGGTCCTCGTCACCTTCCGCTCCCATTGCCTTACCGCTTCTGTCATCGAGCCCCACCAAAGAATCACAAGCTCGTTTGACCATTCAGACATCACCCATAGCCCCGTCTCCGCCCGGGACGGCAACGACGGTAAAGAAGGCGGGAAAATCAAGTCCTTCAATTAATACTCCCACGTCGGCATACTATTCTACACTCTCATCCGCTGACTCGTCGCCTTCAACGACTGTCGAACCCCTCCTGCCGCCCACCGCCTCGCCTGTGCATTCAAACGTACATCCTGCCCAACAGCCTCAATCCCAGCCGACGTCGCAAGCTTCACTTGCGCTCTCTCCCTCCTCGACTTACACAGGATCTCCGTTCATCTATCCGTTGAATTTATCCCATCCACCCTCCCCGACGCATGCCGCTTCGAAGCGGCTCTCATTTATGTCCTACTCAGATATTCTCGCATCTACTCCTGCGTCATTGGTCCCCCTCTCGTCCTTTACTACCTGCGCCTCTTCTGAACCGCCGCCCCACCTACCTTGTGTAACGGGCATCGCGCACAGTCAATCGAGTGGCGCGTCCATACATGGAAGAGATAGGGACAGCATCGCGTTGTTGGACGACATGGGTGGCGAGTGGGAGCGTGAGGGATTAGGAAAGGGATTGGAAGAGAGGCTAGAAGCCTTGATGATTGTTCCTGGGGGTGCTTGAGAAGCGGGATACCCATCTAGCCAAGCACGACTCTAAACGACTCCTGAACACGCTGCACGCGGAAGGAAACACTCAAAACCGTTACCCAATTGCTAGGCTAACCATTCCCTCGGCCTCCGTGACCAGGAACTAAAGCAACACATGCTCCCCAAACGTAACTTTGAAACCAGATAATCGACGCCATGGTATTTTACCTTACTCGTTGTGTATTAATGGCTTACCCATGCAAACCTACCCCTGTCCTGATTTCCTCTTCGTTCTTATCTTGTCATTATCCGTCCGTCCCCTCGAGTTAGATTATAACCTTTTTTTCTTCGTGCCCGACATTGAGGCATTTTTGCACTTGCGTGCCTTCATTGTGCTTGGACTATGTTGACCTTATCGCTGGCCGGCGTCCTCCACGCGTATTTGACGACCCCGACATTTGTTTATGCACTTGCGACTTGCGCGCTGGATGGATCCTTTCTTATCGAACCACAAAAATGTACATTATGTGCTCGTTCGGTCAATATCCGCGTACGAGGTAATACTCAGAGAGCGGTGCAGCAAAGGAGTTGCAATCTTGGCACTCCGTGAGAAGACAACTTGAAGTTGTTCATATGATAGGCGTAAACAAAAATAGAGATCAAGGATCCTAGTAAGTCGGCTGTACGGCTAGAGTGGTATGTGCGCGCACGCACAGCAGGGTATAGCTACAAGGGTATAGCTTTTAGATAACAATTGCTGTGCGTATCTGACATCAAGTCTATAGGTTTTTGGATGGACGTGTCCGCGAATTTTGAGATCGGTTGATGATCTTAGTAGTCATGCGACGCGATCCGGTACACGATTGTTCAGGTCTCCAAGGCTTTTTCTTTGACCGGTTATACATATGGAGGTGGGTATGAACGATGCCCCTGGAGTAGACAGTCCCATTCGAACTCGGAGTTCCATCATTTGACTTTGATGCGATCATATTTTCACCTAGCCTAGCGTTGTATCATGCAACATGACTAGTAGAAAACTTCGTGTTCTGCTCCATGTCAATGTATTGTTGCTCTACAACAGGGCGAGGTTCGATTGTTGCTGTGGAAACAAGTGAAGCCTTGAATGAAGGCGTGAAGGCGCTTGTAGCTCTGCAGGGAACTAGAATGCAATGATCCTAAGCGACAGCAAAATCACCAAATGGAGAAAAACAAAGGTTCGCAAGGGCGTGACGGTTGTAACTTACAGTTTGCTGTCGCGGTTGATTGTCTGCTTTCATACGCAGTCATTCTCACACAAATGGTCCCGTTGTTGGCGCGGAGCTTCATCGCCTTGCCCGTATGTCTGTATCCCTCAAAGGATAGGCTCACTTCTCGATGTGTATACTGAGGTCGAATACGGCCATCAGCGTGCCTCTCCTTGAGCGATCCGGGATGCAGTTGTCCCAAATGAGCTGCTTAGCAGTGGTCCTCAAATATGTAACCAGGAGACTTGTCTCGCCCAATCGACGTCGTTGGCACCCATCGATGCGGCCTTTCTCCCCGCACCGCAACAGGCAAAAATGTCGCGGACAAGGCCATCCATGCCGCTGCAGGGATGTCGCTTGCAAGTTACGGGGAAGTCATTAGTGCAATGCGGTTGATCCACGACGACCTTGCGGATTGTAGTTGACGGCAACGTGTACGAGCAGCTGCTCCAATTTCCGGCAGTGTTGCAGGAGGCCAGGTGGATGCATCGATGCACGATGATCATCAATGTTAGTTAGTTTAGGGCAAGAACCAGCGTGACCGCTTGACGACAGCCAGAACGTCCCTTCGCTTCTCGACCGAAGGAATGCCCATGCGGACCACCACATGGCGCGTGGTGACTCGAACTCTTACAATGTTGCGCCGGGCGCAATTCTCGACGTCTCTGCCATTTAGGGTGGTTGCCGTCGACCAATGCCCGCCGCTGCCAAAGAATCACCTAGTATCTTTGGTGTCCGCGAGATGTGACGTGTATGCACCCCAAGTTTTCTGTCAAGTCTGACAAACAATCGAGTAGCATATCCTATCATGCGGTAGGTCTCAACGTACAACGTCACAGTTTGGAAATGGACCGCGTGTCCATGGGATGTGGAAAGAACGTTACATCGTTTTTGTGGATCCCGAACATGCTCACACTTTAGTGTTCGTTCGTTGTTGCCCTGTTCCATCGAGCTTATCTCTGACTGGTACACTCCCGTAGCCATCCAATTCAGAATCGTGCATGTGGATCCGCGGCTTCCAAGTGGATTCCTCGGGGCTTGCATTCTCCTCCAGACGACTCTGATTGACCATCCAATCCCGATCCAATCATGGATCTCGGCCTTCCACTCTTTTTCCCGCGCTCTTTGTGTGCGGATATCTACTTGAAGTGGGTCTGATCGTTCCGTTAGCTGGCTATTCTGACAACTGATGGTCCGTAATACCCCTATGTGTTGCATTCTTAAATTTCACCCGGACAGCCCACACGAGATTGCATCAAGGGTCCCGCCGTCGGTAATCAGGCTATACGTTACCAAAATGAAGGCAGCGCGCCGGTACGCAAACTTTTGCGATTTACGATGCGGTGATCTCACTGGCTTTTGTCCAAAGATAAATAACGATATGAAGTAACATTCCACCTGAAATGACCCACTGTCGGTTTCTTCGTGTACAGTCCCGCGCAATACGACCACATGGTAAAGCGCAGGCGGTCAGTTCGGTCATGAGAGGTGCCAACCGCGCGAATCGGACCTGGCATTTGTCTTCAACAAGCCCTAGCCACTCTCTTTTTCCGCGATGCATGCGGCGGAAAGAAGGGCTAAACCTATGCTTGACCACGTGAATACTTGAAAGTGTATAAAAGACGGGTCGTTGTCCAGTCGCGAAACCCAGCTCCTCTTTCGAGGCCTTTGCACCACATTCCCTTTCTTCCCTCGGGGCGCTGTCCCTTTGTTCTCTCCTTTTTGTCTAAGATGGTATCTAAAATTACCCTTGGAGTATCACCCGTGATCCGTTTCGGTCTGTGCCTTGTCTTCATTGCCTCGGTGATGGCGTTTGACATGTCACTCGACACAAATGTATGTCTCTTTGTTCATCTCCCCTGTCACCTGGGTGCTGATGCTGGTGATTTTTGTTTGCCTTTCTCTAGTTGGCCGTGTACGTGTTCTCGTGTGTCTTGGAGAACATCACATTGAATTGCAGCCGTCTAGGTACTGGGGCCAGAACTCGTTTGGCGCGGCCAATCCTGGCAACCAGGCTGGATGGCAGAAGCCTATCGAGTTCTATTGCGGCGTATGTTTCTCCTTGGTGACCAATGGTGACCTCATTCATTTGACCTCAGGACGACACCGTTGACACGTTTCCCGTCGCATTCCTCACCGAGTTTTTTTCCACTGGTGGTTTACCCACTATCGATCTGGCCAACGTAAGTCATTGTTTGATTTCATTTCCCTTTATGAAATTATGTCGTATCCTCGCAACGCCTGACTTACGAGCTTTTACCTTAAATGTACTCCTGCCAACGGTAGACATGCAGCACAGTCAAAGATCCTCTCCTTCCAGGCACGAATCTTCCCAATTGTGCGTTCCTTGCGGCGGGTATCGAAACATGTCAAAAAGCTGGGAAAATCGTCACGCTCTCGATCGGAGGTGCCACTGGCGGAGTCGGTTTCTCGAGCGATTCGCAGGCAGCAGCTTATGCGCAGGTCATTTGGGATGTCTTCTTGGGCGGAAGCAGCAGCACGAGGCCTTTTGGATCGGCTGTTTTGGATGGGTAAGTTTTTTCCCCCCGAAGCTCCATCGGTCGTCAAGGGGACCACCGTGATTGCTCATGCGTGGCACTGCTAATCATCCTTTGTTTCCGGTGCAGGATTGATATGGACATCGAAGGTGGTGGGCAGACGGGATATACTGCATTCCTTACTGCACTTCGGAAATTGATGGATGGTGGAAAGAAACCGTGCGTGCATTGTCTAATCGTAAGGCGTTCTGATCAATTGATGATTTCATAGATACTACATTACCGCAGGTCATGCCTCTTCGTAGGAAGTCCGCATGGTTTGACTGACGACAACCACGTTATGTAGCTCCGCAGTGCCCTTTTCCGGACTCTTACCTTGGGACAACGTTGAACGAATTTGCTTTCGACGCCGTATATGTGCAGTTTTGTGCGTGTCCGCATCATCCGTTTTTCGTATGGGTTCGGCGTGTTAACCAGGACCCTTAGACAACAACTTTTGTGGACTTGGCAACTTTGCAAATAGTAACGTCCGCCGTCGTCGTCTTTTTCATGTCCGAATCTCGTGCTCACGTGATCTCTTCACCAGGCTTGGGACTTTGGCGCGTGGTAAGTACAGATTCTTCTGTCGCCTGCAAACCGTATAATGATGATGGGCCACTGGGTGCAGGGATAACTGGGCCAAGAACACCTCACCGAACAAGAATGTAAAGGTATACATTGGTGCGCCAGCCTCGTCCACATCCGCGGGCAGTGGTTATGTCGGTTCCTCGTCGCTCGCAAGTATCGTTTCGCAGATCAAGAGTCAATATTCGTCCTTTGGCGGTATCATGCTGTGGGATATGTCTCAGGCGTATGGTGCGTTTGCTCTGTGGTACATTGTTGAACGGGCGTGACTCACGACGCTGATAAATACGAATAGCGAATGGGAGGTTTGACCAGGCTGTCAAAGCTGCGTTGAAGGGATCGAGCGGGACTCCGCCTCCAACGCAAACATCCTCTTCTGTATCATCCACAGGGTCGACTACCACGACGAGCTCTCCAGCTGGACCGAAGACGTCCTCAGGTTTCCGGACTACCACTGCGACTGCGTCGAGCGCGTCGCCAACGACCACCAAGAACGCGAATGCCAGTTGCGCCGGTGTTTCTGCATTTGAGCCCAACATGATTGTGCGTTTTTTTTTGTATCGTTCCATGTCGCTTAATTGATGTCCGTGCACTAGTACCTCGACGGTGATCAGGCCAGTTACAAGTACGTGTTTATCCAATGATGTGTCATGTGATGCTGACCTCTCGCCTTTTTTACCCCCAATCAGTGGTCAACTGTGGACGGCGAAATGGTGGACCGAAGGCGCCGTCCCCGGAGGTAATCCAACATATTCCGCCCATGACCATTGGTTCTCACCACATGCAATTTTAGGAACTGAGGGTGTCTGGACCCTGGACGGGTCATGCTAGACATCGCCACCTGTACACGGGTGTTTGTATTTCCTACTCTCCTTTCATCATTTCGTTCCTTGTTCTCCAACGCTCCCTTGTTTTTTTAAAGACCCGCCATTGTTTAGATTGTTTTTAAAAACGTAAGAAAATTTTTGTAGAAGTAGGTATCGGCAAGACCACGGGTCGCTCCTGGCTCGGGCGCGGGGTCCTGTTATGTATGTATGTTTTAGAATGTTGTGCTTTGGAATCATAAGTTGGCAGGACCATGCGTTTATTAGTAGTGGTGGATGCTTGGGCGCGTACTATTCTCGCGTCAGGCCGCGATGGACCTTGGTTGCTCTCGAGGCCGACGCGTTCGACGTGTTTCCTGAGACGAGTCTCGGAACATCATGATAAAAAGTCCTGTAACCGCGAATAAAAATGTGTCTCGCAGTGATCACAGCTACCTGCAGGCTAAGCACGCCATGTTTGCTCGAACCAAATACACGTGGTGTAGACAGGAAATCAAGTTCCATGCCTCACAGTTGCGATCCTTGATTAAATTAGTCGCAAAAAGTTGCCGTCGTGACATCGATGTCAACAATGGTCAGTACAGACTCATTGCGAATCACAAGCCACCTTCTGGACTCCCTCAGGCTGGAGGGGGGGCGTGCGTAGCAGGCCCATATGAATACTTCAAGGAAATCGTCAAACAATAATGACGAAGGACCACCAATGAACGCAAAAAACCACTGCCACTTTCAAGTTCTTTGTGGTGAATCCTCCCTCCCCTTTGCTTACACTCAGGCTGTTTCAACGACTCCAAATGCCCATGCGATGTATCTTTATTCTCAGTTTTCGTCGTACCATTTCCGATGCTCTCAAGACAAAGTTAGGCCGTCTATATTATAATATTCACGTCGCATCCGGGGGCGATACTACTGGAAACGACGCCTACTGGGCTATCGACTTTGGGAAAATGACACGCAGACTACCTCCATTTACCTGCCAGGACTTGAACGATATGTGACAGAAGTATTGACTCTGGCCAGAACATTGTCCGCTAGAGCCACCGTTGGCATGTCCGAGTCGGACTCTGTATTTAAAGCGTTAAAATGTGAAAATATTGTGATACTCTTCCATATGTTCGTGCTCCAACGATTTGTAGGATTTTATACAGTCATGATGTGCATGCGGAACAATGCACTTTCCGAGGATAGCACTTACTCCTGTCCAATAGGTTCAGTATCGTACTCCGTATCAGACATCTTGTGAAGAAAAACATGACAAACAAGACAAGTACTAGGGTATATGTGAAGGTAGGCACCATGGGTAGATAAAACATACGAAATAAAATGTGTAACATCATCCAATGTTGAAAAGGTTCGCTTAGACCAACGAAAAACAAATGGTGAACATAGGTAGTTACACTGGCTCCGGTTCATACAGTAATTGTCCAGTCCATTGCCAGAGGTCTCCAATCATGTCAACGTCAAACGTTGTTCAGAGTACCGTGCAACACCTACAAATGGAACGTGTCAGCACAATCGGTCCGCAAGCCACATAGACTAGAAAGATAGTACTGACCATCTTGGCATCACTGTATTCCGCAATTTGAAGAGGACAGCTCCACCGACACCGACACCCTGCCATCCACTACTGCCTGATTACCTGTCAATGCGTCCATCGCTTGCTGGGAGACTATGATTCCATCCGATGATTTGTCCACGGCCAAAATATCGACAGTGGTGCCTCCATACGTGACGGCATAGCAAGTGCCACATGCCGTAGAATCCCAACCTGCCACAGATTCAAATGCACCAACGTATGGAAAGTTGGGTAGATCGCCCAGGTTCTGCCAGTTGGGATTTTTGCTCTCAAGACCGTTGTCGCCATCGGAACACGCTACGCCGTTGAGGGGGAAGGTTGGGTCGCCATAGTGGACGTCATAGGAGAGAGTCGTGTCTACTTGCCCTAGCACGCAAAGGCCAGAGGTGAAAGCGATGGTGGAGATGAGAAGAGTGGGAAGATGATACATCATCGACTAGGACACTAATGCCGACGGGGGATGTGGTGCGTTCAAGTGAACAGGTCTGTTTTATACGTGCACCGAGAAACTCGGGCACAGCTTAAGAGTCGGGGAAAAAAGGAAATGGTAGGCGAGAGCAGCGCGTTGGTGACACCCGATTTGAAACACTAGAGTAACCATTTGTTACCATATGCCAGCGTGGATGGAAACACGTCAAAGGAAGGAGGCTCGTGAACTTTATCCAGGAGGTGAGACCGGCAGTCTGACATAACTCTGCTCATGCACAGCAACCTAGAAAAATAAATGTTTGAAACCTGGGTTAATTTTCTGGCCAGGAGTTGGATGACGAACGTCAGGACTAAGATGAATGGCACTTCGGAGCACTCAAACTCGGAGTAATGTCACGTTCCACAGTGCAAAAACCAGTTGTAGATGTTGACGGCTATTTGACAGCGAAGTACCGTGGCCTGGGAAAGCATTGCTACGGTTCAGTCACACTCCATGGCCATCGAATTGATCTCCTTGCCGTTGCCTGCTTCAGCGGCGCCAAGTTTCTCCGCCGACTTTGGTCGTGAGGTCAATGGCGTCAACCCCAGTGAGCTCACACCAGCTCAGTTTGCTGAGATCCATGACGCACTCTACAAGGTTAGTAGTCCAGTCACTTGACCTTGTTCGTGCCATCATCTCTTCGTCTCACATGAGCTACAAACTCGTTCCACCGCCAGTATAGTATACTTTTGTTCCGCAATGTTTCTCTCACGCCTGAAAAACAATATGCGCTCACCAAGGTAATCCACTTCTTTATGGACCACTTGGTGGTTGTTAGTTAAGCATCACGCACGCACCTCTAGGCTTTCGATATGCAATCCGAAAGCTATGGACATGGCAACAACAAGATTGAATCCACCAATAAATCTATTTTGCAATTCCTCAAATCGATCCCTCGTGTGCCCCAAGTTCAACTCATTGGAAACGGTACCGTGACTGATCACGAAGGTCTTACTGACACTGTCCTCGAACACCCATCACACTCCACATTTCACAAATTTCATGTCTCCGAGGAGGACGAAGCCAAGGGCTATACACGTTTCTGTCGGTGGCATATCGATGCAGCCCTGTACGAGTACGATCCACCCCCCGTGACCACGCTGTATGGGATAACGGTACCCAAGGGCGATCGCCAGATCGTCAGGTATGATGATGGAACTGGAGATGAACTCTCAGTCCCTCTTGCTCCCACAGCATTCGTGTCAGGCAAAACAACGTTCGAGATTCTGCCACGGCAACTCAAGAGTCTCGCCGTTAGAACCTCAGTGCGGTATGCGCCACACCCTTACATCTGGATGGCGCCGGTCCGTGCCCTGTCAACTGGTCTGGGGGTCGAGAGTGAAGGTCTCGAGGTCCCCTTGACGGAACTCCCCGATTGGGAAGAGTCCAAAGTCAAGACATTTCCTGTGGCAAGTCAATCCATGTCAGAAAGTATACAACTGTTGAAGATATCATGCCAGCTATGGAAAAATCCAGTTACGGAAGACCTCCATTTTCAAGTCCATTCGTGGGCTGCTCAGGAACTTATTATCGACACTCTCCCGGAAGGGGCAGAACGTGACGGTACCTTATACCCCAATGGTGCACACATAAAGAATCTTGCGGAGGTTCGCGCGCTACTCTATAAAATGCAGCGTCCGGGCATCGCACCACAGGTGAGTGAGTATTCTTTTGCCAGTGGTAAAATAGCGACTCCTACTGCTGCATGTCCCAAAAGCTTGTGTACCCACACGATTGGCAAGAGAAAGACCTCATTGTCTTCCATAATCGAGGACTCTTGCACAGCGTCGTTGGTGCGCTAAAGCCTGACCAAGCCCGCATCTTCCACCAATGTAACCTCGCTGCGTCCGATATCCCTACGGGACCAACCAAAGATGACATCCTCAAGTGGGCCTAGATTGGATAGAGTATCATTCCAAACTTCTCTGGACACTGTCCTTAGTATGCTGTTTTAAGTTGTGATTATAGATGTTTTAGGGCTAAAAAAAAACTACAGTAGCAAGAATATGAGAGTACTGTCTCCGGTTCCTGATACATTCCGTGTTTACTATGGTCCAGCCAAGGACATCTGGAAATTGATGATGCCATGCTTGTACTCTTTGACATCACGTTGAACATCAGCACGGACTGCAAATGGTACCAGGTAATGGCCTTCGAATGTAAAGCAAATGTCTCGACCATCTGCACCCCAGAGGACGTTCCACCGTGTTGAGATCACGGGTGTTTTGACGGTTACTTCGTACGATAGTGAAGGCAGAGGAATCCAGTGACCGAGGATGCTGTGGAAGATGTCCACGTCCTTGGTTAGGTGCTTGCCTATCTAAACATTGACGCGCTAAGGAAACTCTTAGGCAGCTTCATGAGCGGCTCTCGTCTTCGCTCGATAGAGTCAGCATCATGAAGTATGTTCCGATCAATGGATAGGAACGTTGGTTCTGGGTGACTTGAGCTATCGTCTGACTGTTTTAGTTGGCAGAGATATTTAGGTCGTCAGTTGTCTAACACAGTTGTATTTGGGGACAGATGCCAGTGGGTGAACATCTTGTGTAGGTACAGTATATCCGATCCGTATCCGTCTGCGGCAC
>JBBPTB010000140.1:0-35991 GCA_038093875.1 Boletus tylopilopsis | reverse complement strand
GTCCCCTTCCCCTCCCCCCATCGCCGCTCCGCTCCCCGCCCTCCAGCCAGATCTCTCCTCCTCTTCCTCCTCCTCCTCCGCTTCCGGCTCGTATCTCGACCTACATCCTGTCTCCGTACCTTCCACTCGTCGCATACGTTTTGCACCCCTCCCCGACCCCAACAGAGACCTTCTCGACCTTCATGACATCTCGTCCGACGTCCCGCAGCCACACCCAAAGTCCGCCACACACCCGGTTCCTGCTCCCGATGATTCACCTGATGCACCCCTTGCCCTCTCCCCCTCCGTCTCCCCAGACTCCACCCTCTCTAGCGTGCGCTCAACACCCACTATACGCCAATCTCCCGACAAGAACACCCCAAAGTCAAAACTCCTCCGTCCCTTTGCGTTTCTCCGCCGCGCCGATTCCTCTCCCGCCCAATCTTCGTCTCTGCCTAGCTCTCGCACTCCCTCTCTATCTTCTCTCACACGTTCATCCAGTTCTGTACCCAGTTCCCCTTCTTTGCATTCCGGGAAACTTCCTCGCATATCAACTGAAGACTTGTTCTCCTTCGGCCGAAAGTCGCTCTTCCACACCCGCTCTGGATCATCCACTGGTACTCACCCTCCGCGCATGTCGTCTCCTCCCCCTAGATCTTCAGATCCTTCCAAATCCCTACACCGTTCCGCGTCTACTGGTTCGGGCCCCGCTATGAAGCTCATCGATGGAAAGCATGATTGGGGAGATGCTCCGCTCTCCAGATCAGGCTCGAAGAAACGTCGCGCCTCTTCCTCAGCACTCATGCCTGGCGCTGGGGGCGGTCGACATACTTCTGTCAAAGTTCCAAATGACCCACCTGTCCGTCCAAGCACCGCGCCAAGCTCATATATCCCACCGCCGAAAAAACATGTCAAGATGCTGAATGGCAGGGTGTACGGTGCAAAGAGATATGCTGGTGAGTATATGCGTCTCTCTCATCCATGCATCAATTCAACATACCAATAACAGCCCAGACCCTTGCCAACCCCTTTGCCAACGTACGCGACGAGCCCGAGTTTGTAGAGTGGGGTTACGGTGGAATGGGTAGTGTGCAAGCCTCGGATGGCATTGCAAATGACATGTGGAAAGGATTGCAGAGAAGTGAACGCGGCGGTGCGCTTCTTGCGGGCTCACCGGGCTCATTTTCTGCATCAGCTCGTCCATCTGCTGCAGCTGTCACCGCCGGTGGCGGCAGAGGTAGTGGAGCGCGTGCCACTTCACCTATCGTCCGTCGAAAAATGTCAACCAATGTGCCCGAGTGTGGCATGGGCAATGTTCCTTCCGCTCCTGGGACGGAAGAGGATGATGGCAGTGGCATGGCGTGGGTCAAGAGGCGTCGTGCTGAGAGGGAGGCAAAAGCCCGTTTGGAGCAACAATCCAAGGAAGAAAAGAGGAAGAGTAGCGATTCGGTGAATGCAAGCATGTACGCATCCACCACGTCCACTACCACGTCATTGACTGCATGCACGTCCGTTGCATCCACGGACCTGACCACGCCGACCACCTCTCCCCTTACTTCCAGATCCCCCAGTATGACGGATTTGAAGTTGACATCGACACCTTCCTCGGAGCTTTGCGACCCTCGTTCTACGCCATTAACTGGGGAACAATCTTCCTTCACTGTCACTGCTCATTCAGTACCAGTACCGAAGGATGAGCATGAGCACCACGTCCTTACGGCTGTTCGATTATCTCCTCATATCACGAGTCTGTCACACAAACACGAGCGGGCTCCGGTGCATATGGAGACTACAGGGGATGATGAGCTGGGTCGGAGCTCCGATGAAGAAGAGGAAGATGATGATGATGGTGATGATGATGACGACGACGATGACGACGACGACGACGAACATGAAGTTCAGGTCAGCCCTTCCCAACTAATAATTATAACATATGAACACCTTCCTACAGGATGTTAGTAGAAAAACCGCCCTCGGAGCTGGTGTTGAGAAAATCAGTCGACATGTGGATGTCGAGGCACCATAGGCGTATGAAGTGCCATATGCATGTCCACGCATAAGCGTGTATGCGCGTGGTCGGATAATTGCCAGGGAGAGTGCAGAGCGGTCATCGCAACGGCCCGCTCACCCCTCTTCGAAGCATTTTTCCGGGTGAACGAGATTGTTGATTTGTTATTCAACAACCCCCTTCACTACGCCCAACATCAGATGTTTTCCGTGTCTGGTCGGAATATCGCATGTTTCGTTCCCAGCTCCATAAGCTACGTTTCATACGCGTTCATCCACACTGGTTTTTGCTGCACTGATTGTTCTCATTAAAAGAGGCATATTGTGCCTGTCGACTTTCATGACCATCTTTTCGCTCTTCCCATCGCTTCCGTTGTACATATTTCAAGTCCTCATTTTTCAGCCACTGACACGCACTCCAACTCCACTCTGCATTCATCTTATAATCTTTATCGAACACTGCTGACTTGCGTCATTCTGATGTGTGGCCGTAGTCTTACTCATAATCCACGCCTACTTGTTATTAATGGATGTTATGCGGACTCCGGTACGTCATCACCTCCGGCGTTGTGGGCTCGCATTCATTGCACACATAGGGTTTTCTTGTCTTGGCGCATGCATTTATGCGTCTCTACACCTTTTTTGCCATCATGCCTGCCTAGAATGTCAAAACAGGTCCTGTGGGACTGTTTCAGTTATGCCACCATAATATAAACTTCTGCGTGTGCCTAGTCTCTGCTTCTCCATGGCATTGTAAGCTTGTGTATCTTTGCTGTGTTGTTATATCTTCTGGATAGGTTCAGGCTGGTGGAAACACATTGCCAATTCTGACCGTTCTACTGGATGAGTTTGCACCTGATTAAAGGCCTGATTGTCGGTGATTGTTTCATTCTTCAGTATCAATCAACGGTGGCATGTATCCTCACTGATATGAATCAGTACTTTGGATTCAAGTGGATATTTGCTCCATATTTTTTATCGTCGCCATTTTGCCAATATATCCCTATATTAAAGGGCTGACTGACTAGCATCGCTGCGGTGACAATGGGTCCAGGAGATAGTGCGAAAGAGGGATATTCGCCATACGTGCCCGCACTGGCATGTGCCACACTTTTATCCCTCGTTGTGGAGACTCGGAGGGAACGTGTTGATACATACTATTTGAAAGGGGAGAGTTACTTCCACACCGATTTTGATTAGTGGCTCAGTTTGGTACGATGACGTTGAGATGCGGCTGTAAAAGTTTCCTCCTTGGCGCATGTGGTGATAAACGCCATCTTATCTGGGTATATCACATCCCTTGATATGGAGACAACGGTAGGCGCAGCGGATTGATGGGCCGGGTATCCCAAGTGCGATGGGTCGACTAACAGATTCGGAAGGAAACCAAAGCTGCCGAGCGGGTCAGCATAGTATCGCCTTGATTGCGGGACAATGTGACCGCCCGATCAAATCCGTCGGAACAAAACTATGAGCTGTGGAGGTGGGCAAAAGCTATGGGGAACGGTCCGCGGGGATCACTCTGGGTACGTTGGTATCGTCAGTCACACGACACATTAATGAATGGGCGTACCCTGAACCTGAGGCTGGGACTGCGAGAAACCACCTGTTTCGAAAGGCGTTGGGGAAACAGGCCATTGCCGGCGGCCTTGGGGAAGACACGTACGGTATATACGTGATGTATCACGGCGGGGCTGCTCACGGCCCGTTCCAACAGCGCGGGGGAAGCATCGCATGATAGGATAGGGGCTTGAGCATCACCGCGTCAGCGTTGAAGGTACGCCACACGTCGCACGTATCACTGGATGCACAGACAACGCGCACAGCACAAAGCCACTCCCTATCATAGCATTCTGTGATCTGGAAAAGCAGAAGCATTGCCTCCCACCGTTGCGCCAAGGTGGGGTAGGGCTGAAGGGGCGTGGTCACAGGCCGTTGCGGTCGTTCACACCAGGACGGCATGCGCCTGGCAAGTTCTCTGAGAAAATGTCGGCGCGCGCGGAGACAAAGAGCCTCTGCTTACGCTTCCTTGATGACGCCAAGCGATACTCACAGTGGGATACTAGTGCATGTAATGGTAACGTCAGCATGCTTGGGACGTGCGCATGAGGGAGACATACATACACCTGGGGCGGATATTGGGGGTGTCAAAGATCTGTGAGGCTATCAGCAGTAATTGATAGCGAAAACGTGCAACATTACTTTATGCTATACTTTGAAATAAACGTCGACCGATCTTCAAGGGTCCCTTACCACACTGAACTCTCGTAAAGCTACCTGCGTGGGGATGCAACAAAGAACCTGCAGCGCGCGTTGCTTCAACGAATATGAGACAACATGCTGCGGTGACATAGCACTCGCTATATTAGTATCAAGCGGTGAAGCAGCTGGTGGATGCGACAAGAAATAATCCATTGGACAAAGGAAGCTTCTCCTGAATTTTACCCCCGAACGAAGAAGGCACCAGGACACCACAACAAACGCAGGCGGCTTGGGAACGTGTTATTGCCGCCGTATGTGCCTTTTCGTCGCCGTCCTCTGCTGATCTGTCAGCACAACGGCTCAACGGCTCGTGGGTCGTTGCCAAGCGATGACGTTGACAATGTGAGTCTTTGGAGATGCGGCTCCCTCGGGCGGTGGGTGGCTTTTGGGGTCTTCTTGGGCTTCCATTCTGCATAGTGATTGACAAACCGATACGGATATGACAAAGCAATGGATGGTGAAACGGATACAAAACGGGAGATACCCGTACTTAGTCCAGGCCGACTGTCCAGGAGATATCCGATAGAAAAGAGAGAGAACATTCTGATTCACGTCACCGGATATGATGATTCCACAATAGTGTGGCAATTTCATATTTGGCGTCGAGCCAGATAGGTACTACGACCGTGCGGCAAACAGTACTGCGGGTTGGGTGATTGAAGTTAGCATTGGGGAATCACGGAGGTGACCCGGTTGAACTCAGGGATGAGTTTTTTAAATGGACTTGCCAAAGGTTGACTGGGGCATTGGAAAGAGAAGTGGAAGTTGGTGGCATGTGAGTGTCCAGCACTTTGACATAGATGTTACAAGGTTGCGCGTGATGCAAGTGGAGCAGATGTAAAATGCGGCCGAGAAACAAACCACTGGACCATGCCTGGCTTGGCGGATGATTCAGACTTACGAATCCCACCTCTTGCAATAAATTAACACTCGACTGGGAGTTCTGGCCGCTCCTGACAATTCAAACGAAGGACCTATGTCACCCTGTCATCCTGAGTTTTAGAAAATGCGGCGGAAGCAAAAACTCTTGCGCCACCCACAGCAATATTAATGTCAGTGTGACGTGGGACTGGTTGGATAGATAAGATATCCTGATATCATGGTTGAAGATCGATCGGATCAGGTGTCGGGATTCAAGGTTGTAGAAATACATAATGTTGGCACGTACGGTTCGACAGCTATTTAATCCCAGATCGCCGTCTCACGATTGATCGTGGACAATGTGGGGGAGAGGTTACGAAGTGGTGAGTCGGTGACCGCAGAGAACGACGCAGGTTCGTAGGCTGGCGACGGTTAATGAATGATAACGCACGGCTGTGGTTGGCTGTTAGCGATGGTCGGTCGATAACAGATAATAAAGTAGGGTACAGGAATGTGCGACGGGCCTGGCCTGACTGGCGAGTCTGCCCAAAGTTAGTATTGCCAAGGAGGCATGGGGCGTCAGAATGTATTGAAGGACCCTGATGCTATGATATCTGTGATCAAAGAATCGGTGATGACAAGATAAAAAGTTTCCAACGCCATATGGTCTTCGGCTCCAGGCATCACCCCCAACATGGCCCGTTGACGGCGTAGATAGTCAGGGATGAAGCTGCTCGCTCCGCGGCGTTTGTCCATATTCGACTGTCTGACAAGGCAATTAGAATGCTGCAGAACGACGGTGCACCCTGATCCTCACGCCGGAATGATAGAAATGCTTTATGCGGTGCACGCGCGGCTTCCTTGCACCTCATAATGCCAGTTGCGTGACGGCATAAAGGACTTCTCGTCGTCTCGCCAGTATTTGACACCCACGCTAGGGCGTGGCTTATCGTTACCTCGAGGGAAATTATTCTTAATTGTGTTTCATGTACCTCAATCACCTGTTTACTACCCGAGCAGCATGGGATTTTATGCCATGCGGTAATCAGCACCATCCGATCACTCCGAGCGAGGGTGGTATGCTAGCGTTCTGGTAACTCTGGAAAGGCAACTCCAGAATTCCTCCGACTTTCCGAGGAGACCGTGCACATGGATCGTGGACGACACTGGGTGTCAAGCAAAAGGAAAATGAAATACCTACTCTCAGACAAGCGGGGCGGTGAAAGGAACATCTCCGATGGAATCGGCAGGATATTTACTTATCTTAGTCAACCCGCAGATGAACCGGTCATACGGCTGTGAGGATGACCGTTGAAACGTTTGATGGTTTGCGTGCATGTCGACATGTACAGGGGCCACGGCTCTCTAATACTCGTATGACAGAATCAACCAGTTTCCATACCATCCTGTTCTGGCTCCTGAAGCAAAATCTGTTCTGATGCACCCCCCTCTTGCCGATCGCTTCGCTTCCCTCCATTGGCCCTCCTTTCAGCTTTCCTGGCGAGGCGCGGCACGGGACCTCCAACAGAGTTGTCGGTAATGGTTGACGTTTCACCTTGACCAACGCGGATGATGATATTCATCGTCGACTTGACTCTCGTCCTGAATTCCTCTTGGGGACCATCTTCTACCTCACTTCCGCTGTCAGACAACACTTCATCGTGCACCTCGAGCGAGCCCGTAAACACATCCACATGTACCTCATCCTCTGACCATGGCAAGGTGGGGGGAAGAGACACGGCTAGAAGCGCAAGGTGTGGAATGGCCGCACCCATTGCACTGAGTCTGAGCTCCTTGAAACCGTCATCGACGAGGAGGGACTTGCAGCGGTGTAGGTATGCGCCTAATTTGGTTTTTCGAGTGATGCAGATGTTGTTCTTACCCTCATGGTGAGCAGAGCGTGGGCCTGTGGCGGAGGATGCAGGGGCAACGGTCGGGAAGGGACGGGGAGGGGCAAGCTTTCGGATACGTGGACGGCGTTTCGGATTAGGCTGCGCGTCAGGTTTCTGTGGTGGTCTCGGTGGATCTGCAGACGCGTCGGGCGCACACGACGCTGCTGGTGCAGCGTCAGTT
This sequence comes from Boletus tylopilopsis, assembly GCA_038093875.1. Taxonomy (NCBI): domain Eukaryota; kingdom Fungi; phylum Basidiomycota; class Agaricomycetes; order Boletales; family Boletaceae; genus Boletus; species Boletus tylopilopsis. Next base: position 28,809 of record JBBPTB010000140.1, on the reverse strand, counting down.
TCGTTCGGGTTTCTTGCTGCACCCGCGTTGCTCTTTGCCTTTTTGTCGCGACTGCCCCCTCCAACGTCGGTCCCGCTCTTTCGCTTGTTGCCCATTGAAAAAGGGCTACCCCCTGGAGTCATGCGTTTTATCAGATCACGTGAATTTTCAAGCCTACCCTCAGGTTGGGATTAGGGCGAGGCGGAATTCGGATGCCGGCAGAAGCTTCCAAGTCACTTGCATACGAGGCGCTTCCTTTTCTTGAATTCTCTCCTTCTTGCCTCCTCTCTCTCCGGCCTTAGGGTTCAGCGAAAACGCAAAAAATTGCAAAAAAAAAGGGCATCAGAGCAAGCAGAGCGCCTCCATCATGAGTCAAGACATGGCAGAGCAGAACATTCAGATGTGGAAAGTCAAGAAGCTTATCAAGAGCTTGGATTCGGCGAGAGGGTGTGTGCCGTCGAACGCCACCTCTGTCTCCATATCGCTGATCTCTACTTTTAGGGCTGGGACGTCCATGATCAGTTTGATCATCCCCCCAAAGGTGCCTCCATCGTTCTGATCGTTTTCCATATTTTATCGACTCACCGCTGCCATGAAATTAGGATCAGATATCTCGGGCATCCGCTATGCTTACACAAGAGTTTGGTACAGCTTCCAACATAAAGTCCCGTGTGAACAGGCTTTCCGTTCTCGCTGCTATCACCAGTACCCAGCAACGTCTCAAGCTTTACAACCGCGTGCCCCCGAATGGTCTAGTTCTCTTTGTGGGCACGGTCCTTACCGACGAGGGCAAGGAAAAGAAAGTATCGTTCGATTTTGAACCCCATAAACCAATCAACACGTATGTCTCTTTTTACTACTGTCCACATCTCGTCATGCTGCGTCCTCATCGGCTTTCTAACCATCCAGATCGCTCTATCTTTGCGATAATAAATTTCATACTGAAGCTTTGTCGGAACTTCTTGAATCCGATTCCCGTTTTGGATTCATTGTGATGGATGGAAATGGGACCCTTTTTGGCACCCTGGCTGGCAACACTCGCGAGGTTATCCACAAGTTTACCGTCGATCTTCCCAAGAAGCACGGCCGTGGTGGCCAGTCTGCTCTTCGTTTCTCACGTCTCCGAGATGAGAAGCGGCACAACTACGTTCGCAAGGTTGCCGAACTTGCCGTTCAGCACTTCATCACCAATGACAAAGTCAATGTCAGCGGTCTTGTGCTGGCTGGTAGTGCAGACTTCAAAACGGAGCTCAGCCAGAGTGACATGTTCGACCAACGACTGGCAGCCAAGGTCATCAAGGTCGTCGATGTGAGCTACGGCGGCGAGAATGGTTTCAACCAGGTGGATAATCCAAACCCGACTCATTCACTTGAAGCGCTGATGCAATTTCAAGGCTATCGAGCTTGCCGCCGAGTCGCTTTCAAATGTCAAGTTCGTGCAAGAGAAGAAGCTCATTCAGAAATACTTTGACGAAATCAGCCAGGATACGAGCAAGTATTGCTTCGGTATTGACGATACCCTCCGTGCGCTTGAACTCGGTGCCGTTGAAACGCTCATCGTCTGGGAGAACCTTGATGTCACTCGCTATATTCTGAGAAATGCTGCTGGAGGTAAGATGGGTCCTGGTTATCCGTATTTGACTCATTCCTCTTAAGAGGAGATCATTGTCCATATCATTGGCCAAGAGAAAGATCGTGAGAAATTTATCGACAAGTCTACCGGTTTGGAGATGGAGCAAGCCGCTGAGCCTCAATCCCTGCTCGAGTGGTTCGCCGAGAAATACAAGGATTTCGGCACTAACCTCGAGTTCGTGACCAACCGTTCCCAGGAAGGCGCTCAGTTCGTCAAGGGCTTTGGAGGTATTGGGGGCTTATTGAGATACAAAGTTGACATGTCCAACCTCGCAAGCGTGGATGATGACGAAGACGAGTTCTACAGCGACAGCGAAGACATCTGACGTTTTGGTTGGCTCTTCGGAGCCCCGTCGACCAAGGGTACGCTCGGCGGGGCGAGAGGTGGGGATGGAGTGGGTGTGGAAACGGGGTTTTCATTGCAACTATCAGTCGCGAGGACTACGGTGGACGAGTGTGTTCTGCGCCCAAACAAGGATGGGCGTCAATGCACTCAGCCACGTGCGTCCATTATTATTTGAATGTGGGTTCCTTGAATGTGGGAGCACTACATTTGCTGATTGGACATTCCAGAAGGATAGAGATTACTACTCTGGATAGAGGATGGCATTCGCTCTCCGCGATCTTGTAGTTTTTATAGCGTTGTTTTGATCAATCCATGTTGTCGTCGTTCTTCTCTGCGGTGACAAAGCGGAGCGTTACATGGGTGCGTGACGTCACGCTGGCCTGTCTGATTGTTGCATTGGCCACAACGGTTGACACACCCGGCTTTGCGAGTATTTGAGCGCTGTCGCTTGACATCAACCATCTCTTTCGCCCATTCTTGACTCTCCCCCGCGCATTCGATCTCTGCAACACAACACAACATCTCGTCCAACATGGCTGGTGTGTGCACATACCCCTATTTATTCATCTTCACTTATGGGTGAGATTGCAGGTAGAAAACGAGCTGCAGGCGAAGATACAAGTCATGAGAAACGCGAAACACGCAGCTCAAAGGCCGCCAAAACAGAAGGCACCAAAACCGCCGGCAGGGGCGCTAAGGGCACAGCGCGTCTCAAGGCGCGTCCAATCGTATCCCTCACAGCTGCTCCATATCTCACTACTGTTCGGTTTGGACAGACTTCCATGGCTCAATCTACGTTCAAGTCTCGTGCCATGCCTCTGCATGTGAATATCACCACAACTGTCCCTCCCGAGGGCCAGGAAGCTGTTCCAGCGGATCCTGGTTTCTTGGCAAGTACGGCTCTCACCCCGAGCACCTTTGCAACCGGAAGCTTTGGTTGGAAAGGGCACAAACGCATGGTGGTGGAGCTGCCCGCACCGGAGGGAGAAGGAGAAGGGGAGAAGGTCCATGTTACGTTGACGTACGTCTCAGACCATAGCCACGTGGTTCGGATATTAACGCGCCGGTACAGGATCAATGCCACAGTTATTGGCAGCAAAGATGTGAAAGAAGGAGAAGAACATGAGGGCGACAAAGAAGGCGCAGAAGAACACGCTCCTGAAGAAGCGTCTGGTGAAACAATTGAATCCAAGCAGGAGGGGTCTTCCCCAGTGGGCGAGGCGAAAGAAAGTGAGGACCATCCGCCAGCTGGTGAAGAGCATGCTGAAGAAAGCGCTTCATAAATAAAGATGATATTTATCGTCGACCTATCTTTTTCTCTGGGCGTCTGTACGAGCATTCTCATGTATTGTCCAAGCCGATTTCCCCCGTGCAATGTCAACCTGTTGAATGACGGAGCACTGAGTACTAATAGACTAAGTAGTTTCATGGTACATTTTATCTCGAACTTGGGCCAGGATGTGTCTCTGCACGACGGGTCGACGAATGCTTGCAGTCAGATTTCCGAATCTTTGGCACCACTCTATTTATAAATTTACCAGGGAGCTGGTTACGTCAAGGAAGAGCTGAAGCTTGTTGAAGCCGACCAACCACCATCGGACCAGCTGGCAACCTGCCTCAACTTCTGCTGTAGTTGCTGGTTGTGAAAGAGCGAGAGTGGTGAGTAAGACGCTTTATGTCATTCCGCATGAATAAATTTCCTAGGTGGCAGATTATCTCTTGAAATGAAACAGCTTTCTCCCTTGCGGAAGGGGGAGCTACCTTTGACTGTCGCACCGAATGTCGGGCGTCTGGCGCCGCATGGTCAAGCCCCACGCGGTCGAATCAGCTCATCTTTTATCACAGCGATAAAGTATGCTATCCCAACCATCTATCTAGTATACTGGTTGTCCCGCAGGCTTGCGTTCCCAGGGCCAAGTGCACCGGGTGTCAACGTGAAATCTCCTTTGACTTCACCCTTTGCCGCACATTACGATGATCCCGCTTCCGAATTCAAGGACGACGCCTTCCCCCTGCGACCACAGGACCCGTGGGATATATCCACAGACTACCCTTACCCGCGCACCCTCGCATATGACGTAGAGGAAGGCACCTGGCTTCGCCTTGATGTTCACCCGTTTTCTGGTGACATTGTATTCGATATGGCCGGCGACATATACTGTCTTCCAGCGTCTTCCTATTCCGAGGCAAACTTGATGAATGGGATAAAAACCAGAGCTGTACCCGTGCTCACGGGAGTTCCGCACGATGCTGACCCCAGCTTCTCTCCCCAAGGCGATCGCTTGGCCTTTAGAAGTGATGCAGGGCTCGGAGTTGACAATATTTGGGTTCTGCCATGGACTGCTGGAGGTTGCTCTGAAATGGATCTTCGGTCACCTTCCGCGATGTCCACGGAGGCGATCGCTCAAAGGGAATATGATGCCAACCTGCTTGCACAAGGCGTTGGAGAGACGGAAGATCGGAGGTTAAGGCGACTCTCGCAAGAAGGGAGATTGACAGGTTTGTCCCTGGATGAATATCTGAATGGTTGTCGCTCACCTTACCACGTGTTCGCAGCCGTGCGCGTCACCAATGAGACTTATAATTGGGTCTCCGACCCACGTTGGCACCCTTCAGGTACCAAAGTGATTGCTACGAAATGGTACTTCTCCCAACGCTCGTTGGGTGCGGGCGAAGGTTGGGAATATGATATTCCAACCCTTGATGACTTCGAGCAGCGCCGAGTGGAAGTAAATTCGGGCAGGCGTCTTGTTTCCAAAGTGCTGCCGCTAGGCTGGACCAAGGCTGATTACATCGAACAGCAAATCGGTCATGAGCAATTTTCCTGGTCAGGCACCGGTTCGCTCGTATATTCAGGGAACGTCCGGGATGTTGAGGGTTCCTTTGAGTACTCCAAAGGTATGTGCTCTTATGGCTGTCTGTCTTCTTTGTCCAAATTTGTCCTGGTAGATGTCCACAAGGGTATTTATTCAATATTTGCGCGAAATTTGACGACCGGGGAAGAGGAAGTCCTTGTTGATGCGTTCCCGGGGGGTGCTAGCAGACCCACGTTATCCCGCGATAGGCGTACCCTCGCTTTTGTCCGTCGCGTGCGAGACAAGGAAGCACTTGTCCTCAAGTACGTCTAATGAACGTGCTGACCCTAAACCCTGTCTCATTCATTCTGCAGGGATTTACAAACGGGCACGCTCCGCAATGTCTGGCATGGCTTGACGTACGACCTTTCTACTATTTATGCCCCAATGGGTACCTATCCGTCCTTCGCATTTGATCCCATCGATGAGGCTATCCTCATTTGGGCAGCGGGTCAGATTTACCACATCCCGCTTGCACTGAATGCATATGGGGAACGCGTGCTGGGTGGCACGCCGCAACCTGTAGGGTTTCGTGCCCATATCGAAGTCAAACTTGCCGAGACTGTGAGGGCGACTACGGACGTCAGAGCACTCGAGAAGGGTGACCAACGCCTTCACGCGTTCACGCAGCTCTCCCTCGATGAGACTGGGACACATGCGGCTTTCCAAGCTGCTGGGGTCTCGTATGTTCAAGTGTTGGGATCGACATCCACCGCACAACGTGTGCCTGTCGCACATGCAGGAGCAGCCTATTACTCGCCGTCTTTTGTTGGTGGGGACAGCAACTTGGTCGTTCACGGACGGTGGTCGGACACATATTTCTCGTCCTTCGAGATTGCATATCTGGGCACTGGCAACGCCTACGAGTTGACCGGTATTCCAATGGGACGATACTTTGGTCCCGTAATTTCGGGCGGAGGGGGAGCAGTTCGCACAATTGCTTTCGTCAAGACGAGCGGTGACTTGCTCACTGGTGATGTCGTTGCTACAGCTCAACCTGGTCTGTGGATTGGCGAAGTCACTCTACCCACGGAAATTACGTCTTCCAACTCGATACCCGTGACAAACGTTCGGAGAATCCGCACGACCATCAGTTTCTTTGATGATGCATTGAAGCTCAATTTCATTTCCCCTGACAAGCTTCTCGTCCACCAATCTGATCGCGTTTTTGCTGTGGATCTTTCTCGTGGTGCTGACGAATGGGGACGCCATGCGGAAGAGACCCTCGCGAATGGTCATTCGACGGATGAGTTAGTGTTTTCGAACGCTACTCGTGGTGCAGCATTCGTGAACTTCCAGCAAGTTTATTACGCCCCCGAAGTGACCTCCTCGACGGACTTGTGGAGTAAGCCAGGCAAGGCGCCAGCGGGATTAGCAAGGGTTAGCTTGGATGGTGGTCATGACCTAGTCGTGAGTGGTGATGGAAGCGTTATTGGATGGTTCCTCGGTAAGACTTGTCGTTCCATCAGAATCTTTTGTGACCTTACTGACTTCATTGCGGCCAGGACCTTTCCTACACACACTCCCCATTTCTCGACTTTCACAATGTTTACAGGCGATCAAAGCGGACACCCAGACGTTCGGGGTTGACTGCGCAACTCGTTTACTGGACATCACCGAGGTGGACGTGCGCTACGAATCGGAGGTTGCCAGACTCCGCCGTGAGGCTCGCGCATTTACCGGCGTGGATACTGTTGCATTCGTGAATGCGACCATCCTTACATTGGAGCAAGGCGACGTTGACCACGACGTGGTCAGAGGCGGAACAGTCATCCTCCGAGATGGCCTCATCCATGCAGTAGGCCAAGATGATGAAGTATCTGTTCCAGCTGGGGCTTTGACCATCCAGACAAATGGTGGTAAGTTGCGAATGCGCTGATGATGGCTGTTACATCTCATGTTTGTCAGGATACATCATCCCGGGTTTCATCGACGCACATGCCCATTGGTCTGGGACGGGTGTTAAATACCCCGCCACCTCTTGGGAGATGGAAACCTTCCTTGCATACGGCGTCACCACGATGCACAAGTACGTGGTTTGTTGGAGAAAAATGCACCTCTCTCAAGACCTTTTCTTAGCCCAAGTCTGCATAACTCGCTTGGCTTCGTCGAACGCGCCCGCGTCGAGAGTGGTTTCATGATCGGTCCTAGGATCTTCCACACGGGCCAAATTATCTATGGTGCATCCGATTACTCTTATCATCTTGATATCGCAACGACTCGAGAAGCAAAAGAGGCCCTTACTCGTATCAAAGCTGAGGGTGGGCCAGCCAGCTGGTCTTACAAGAACTACAACCTACCAGCGAGGGCATCCAGGCAGCGCTTGTTGCTACAGGCGAGGAAGATGAACATGGCCTGCGTACCCGAAGGTGTAAGTAAGCTCTTTTATCGGTCCTGACATAGACCAATGCATCAAAACGGTTAGGGTATGAACTACGATTGGGACCTGACATACATTGTAGATGGTACGTCGATGTTGAGTTTCAGGACAATATTTGACGTGCCACCCAGGGATGACGACTGTCGAGCACAACATTCCAGTGTCGGTACTCTATGATGACATTCTCAGTCTCTATTCTCTGAGTGGAACTGGATCGACACCGACACACATTGTTGATTACGGAGGACCAATGGGGGAACAGCTGCTTTGGGCAGCCACAGATATCCCCAATGATCCGAAGTAGGTGACACTGCAGTATTTGTTGCATGTCGATATCTGAAACCAATGCGACGCGCAGACTCAGACGTTTTATGAGACACGACACTCTGGAAGGCTTGTCCGAGTCCACAAGCCGGCCCGCGAACTGTTGGTCATCTTCAAACCTATGTTGAAGCCATAGCTCACACGCTTTAGCAATGGCTCTTTTCAACGTTTCAACGTCCGTCGCCAAAATGGTCCATCGTGGGCTTTCTGCTCACATTGGGGCACACGGAGAGGCCCCGCTGGGTCTGATGTACCATCAAGAGATGGCGTTTGCCAAGGCCGGAGGATTGAGCAATTACGAGGTCGGTGTCGCGTTTTTCACATTGCCAATGCTCATACTGAAATTATTGTCATTTAGGTCATCCGTGCTGCAACTTCCGACGCAGCAACGACCTTTGGTCTTGACAAGTCCCTCGGCACAGTGTCTGTGGGAAAACTCGCCGACCTCGTTATTTTCCCTGCGGGGTTTGATTTAATCGGTGGTGGCATCCATCTAACAAAGGAGATTAAGTTTGTCGTGCGGGGCGGAAGGATATGGGAGGCCAGGACTATGACAGAAGTCTGGCCAGTCAAGGGAAGGCAACAGACCTTGCCTCCCTTCAATGCGGAGTAGTCTACAACTCGAGATTACTCTCATTCTAGTCTTGAAGCCCCACATGAGGGAGATTACAAAGTACATGCAACATCCGAATCCATTGTGAACAAGGTGCTACATATCAAACTCAAAATCTGAACCTGAGTCGTCCTTTCTTGCCGGACCGCGGATGTTCCTTGGAGCTCGTGCATTCGTCCTTGTAGCCGCAGATTGCATGCGAGAAGATGGATCGTCATCCTCTTCTTCGTCGGAACTATCAGTTTGATGCTGTTGTCCAGTGCGGACGGGAAGTTCAGGGGGATCAATGACGCCACACAACAATAGGATTGCCTCGAGTTCTTGTTGGATGAGTCAACGGTGACAGAGGCAAACGAAAACTAGCACACCTTCAAGATGCCTCTCACGGTCGGCACCCCACGCTACGAGCTGATTTCTGATTTCCCCTTTGCGATAAATGACGAGCATTGGTATACGGCTATCGGGTAGATCTGCTATGCATTTGTTGCCGACGATGGACACAAACTTGGTTCGTGGATACCGCGCAGCTAACTCCCGGACATGGCTGAATGTACGATCACTTTGCGGGATACTGCGGGGTGGTTGAGCCTGGCCGGTTGTGTGATATGTATTGCTCACCCGTCCTTGTAAAGGAAACAGATGACCCCTGTGCCCTTTTCGTCCTGGTCGTCCTCCTCGTTGATCTTGCTTGCCTCCGTGACTTCTCTGGTGTAATCGTCTCTGCCGATCGGATACACCCTCCCGAAGCGGGCGCGCTTCACTGCCTTCCGCTCTTCGGCGAGCCGCTGGTGGCGGAATGCGTCTGCTGCTCGCTGGAGGTCTTCGTCTGTGACGTCTTCTCCTAGCTCACGTAGCTCGTCCAGGGTGAGTTCCGCCAGGGCATCGTGGAGCGGTGGTGTTGGAGGGGGTGGTGGTGATGGTGGGGGTGGTTCGCGGGGTGGGATGATGCCATGCTTGCGCAAGGCGTCGTTGCTGTGGGTGTTGCGGGTTTGTATTCAACGTGTAGGATTATAGTGTAGTGCTCACAATTCCGTGTCTTCGTTTGGTTTGACCGCCATCGGCCTGCGCGCCCACAGTGAATCCGAGTCCATCTGTATTAGGAAGGCTGTATTGAGAACCGACTCGCCGATTAGAACTGGAACCTTGGCAGAGATGTACTGATTCAGTATACATCGATTCGCCCTTCCGATCGCAAATTAGCAGGGCACTCCGATACTCATCCCTCGCTTGATGACAGTGACGAATATCGGAGCGACTCGCGCGACCACCACCCAGGGTCATGCCATCTCTGTCAACGAAACAATTCTCCCTCGCAAGTACCAGGAGGAAATATTTCGTCGGGCCCAGGAGCACAACATCATCGCTGCCCTCGACACCGGGAGTGGAAAAACCCTCATCAGCATTCTTCTCATCAAATGGATCGTTTTACAGCCAGGCGCTATTGGCAAAGTCGTCGTATTTCTCGTCCCAAAGGTCGCCCTCGTCGAACAACAGGCAGAATTCATCACATCTCAGACTCCTTTGAGGGTGCGCAAGTTCCATGGAAGCCTCGATTTGGAGCTCTCAGATAGGTCCAACTGGAAGAGCTCATTTGAAAAAGCCGACGTCGTCGTAATGACAGGTAAGTGTCATATGAACCACTGACATTCGCCTCGTTTCTCAACGATGCCTGTAGCTCAGATATTCCTCAATATCCTCACACATTCCCATTGGAACATCGGCAAAGTATGACACTGTCTCAATCCCCGTTGACGTTCTGCTAAGCTGTCTATCCCGATCACATAGGTCTCGTTGATCATCTTTGACGAATGTCACCACACACGCAAGAACCATGCCTACAATGGCATAATGCGCGAATACTTTCAAGTTCATCCCAGCGAGCGCCCAAAGGTATTCGGCATGACGGCGTCGCCCATCTGGAATCCCAAAGACGCGGAAGGGTCTTTGTTGACCTTGGAGAAAAACTTGGATGCCACCGTCATTGCTGTACGCGAACACGTATCCGAGCTCCTCGAAAACTCGCCCCGGCCTGTAGAAGTGCGTGTCTTATATTTTGATCCGAATGGAAGCTTATTCACCCCGCATCAGATTATCAAGGAATACTTCCCCCCACCCGATAACTACCTCTACCTAAACCCAAGTCTCTGGGATACTCTGACACTCTTCCAGTCCGACGATATTGACATATCGTGGGACAAGTTGCAGATGAAGTACCATGTCACTCGGAACAGCCTCGGTCCCTACTCCGCAGACCTCTTTATATATCACGAAGTTCGTATACGAGTCAACCAACTTCTCCTAGAATTCGATACTCCCGATCATGGCATTGTCAATCCTTTCGACGTTCAAGGAGATGGTATGGACATCGATGGTCCTCCCATGTATCGAAACACACCGTCGATTCCTGTTGCCCTTGATCAGGTTGATTCCATTCTTTCTGATTTCAAGCCGTTTTTTGAAGATCCTTCCATTTCCCCACCTTCCGTGCCAATACCAGTTCCGCTCGCATGGTGTACCCCCAAGGTAAAGGCTCTGACTGAGATACTCCTGGCGTACCATACCCCGACATTCCACGGAATTGTCTTTGTAGAACAGCGTCAAGTTGCCGCTTGCCTTGCCAAAGTGCTCTCCAAGATCCCCGAACTGAGGGGTCGCATTCGCTGCGCGGAGCTTGTCGGGCATGGCGGTGGACACGGAACACGGAGTAAAGGTGGCTACAATGGGAGCGTAGCGTCAGCAGTCAATGTAAAGGGAATGGGGTTAGCAAGGCAGCAAGACACGGTGAGGTTATTCCGCAGGCCGTACGAGGAAGGCGGTTTGAACTTGCGTGCGTTGCTTCTTTGTGGTTGCGCACATGTCGGGCACTGATTTTCTCGGACCAGTGGTTGCCACTTCCGTCGCCGAAGAAGGTTTAGATTTCCCGGTATGCACATACTCTCTGCCTTGAGGCAAGACGTTCACGTCCGGTTTGGTATAGGCCTGTGACCTCGTTATACGCTTTGATCCGCTACATCACATGGTTGGATATGTCCAGTCCAGAGGAAGAGCCCGAACCAAAACCTCTACCTTCGTGATTATGGCGCAAGTTGGCCATGCGTCTCATCTCGACCGTTACAAAATTTTCCAAGAAATCGAACCTGAACTCAAGAAAGTCTATCAAAGTCGAGAAAACCCTACCCGTCCTGCTACGCCTGAATCCTCGTCAGACTCTGAAGAGGGTGAGCTGGAAGAAGACGATCCAGAAGATCTTGCGGCACGTGAACGGTACATCGTTCCATCTACCGGGGCGGTTCTCACTTACGGTTCTGCCATCGGACTAATCAACTATCTGTGCTCCCTGATTCCCCATGATACATATACACCTCCCGCGGTGCCAAAGTATAATGGTGACTACACCGCTATATTGGAACTCCCCTCAAGTCTTCCTCTCCCTGTCGATCACCTCATATATCGGGGACCTACCCGCAATTCGAAACGCGAAGCAAAACGGGCAGTTGCATTCATGGCAGTTAAAGCTCTCCACAAGCTCGACGTCTTCGATGATTACCTCCTTCCTTCGACCGGATCCAAGGGAAAGAGTAACTATGATGCCGATGGTCGCAGGCTTTCTGATGTTTCTCAAATCCCGGACATTATGGACGTCTTTGTACAAGACCCCTGGACGCTGGGCCCAAGACTGCGAATGCATGTCGTCTCGATCGATGGAGAAGACTCTGCCGGGCTTGTTACTGGCACTGAGTTACCGTCCTTTGAATTCCGCAGCGATGGTTGCACCATAACCGTGCGTTGTACGGATGAACTGATGTTTCAACACGAGGACGAGTGGGAAACCCTTCGGATACTTGAGGAATACACCAAAATGGGCGTCTGGTTCTGTCTCTCCGGGCGTCCGGTCACGTTGCCTATGACATGCTTCCTTGTTCCCCTCACACAGCACAATTGCATCGATTTCGAGGCAGTGAGACGCGTTGTTGACGAGCCATATGGCACGTATAACTGGGAAGGAATCACCGAGGAGGACTTTGGTACCGCAATGGTGATGAACTGTAATCTCTACGGCCGTGCTCAGATTCTTCACAACATAAGATACGATCTCACCGCATTATCTGTACCACCCCCGGGCTCGCGAGAAGCTCAGTATGCAACCTATCAGGAATATTTCGTGCAAAAGTGGACGAGGAAAAGTCGCGAAGCGTTCGTGCCAACTGATTGCCCTCTCATCGAGATCCATAGTCTCCCTCGCGCTCCGTCCGGTCTTTATCGTCCGGCCTCGAGACACCAAGACATCGACAAGTACAAACGTCATACCGCACCCGTTGGCTCAATCGCCCCGCAGGGTGCGTGTAGGGTCGTCCATTTTCCCCGACAGGTCTACCGCTCTTTCCTATTCCTTCCTCGGATCTGTAGGCGTGGGACGGATGTTTATCGGGCGAGAGAGGAGCGCTTTCAGCTTGGGTTGCCCCCGATCGACGACGATCTTCTTGTCGAGGGATCCACCCTCCCCACGACGAATGCGACGTGGAATAACCAACGTCTGGAGACGTTGGGAGACTCTGTACTCAAGGTGACCTGCACGGTCCACATTATGAACAATTTTCCCCATCGGCATGAAGGACAACTATCTCAACTTCGGCAAAGCAGTATATCGAACCGTACATTGTTATCCCGTGCCAAGGAAATTGGCCTTGAACGGTTTCTTTCATCCGAGACTCAAAGTTTGCATGTGTGGAGATATACAATACCCCCGGACGCGGACGTGGTAGACTGCCTAACGCAAGCAAAGCACACGGTACGCAGAGAGTATCCTCGCCGAAGCTTGCAAGATTGCATGGAGGCGACTCTTGGAGCTGCATTTTTGACCGGGGGGATTGATATGGCGTTACGAACCGGTGACGTGCTGGGGTTATCGATGGGGGGCCCTCTCCCATGGTCACTCCGCTACTCTCGACCACCAGATCCATCTTTCATACCGCCAATGTTCGCTGACCTCCAAGCCTTAATTGGGTACGAGTTTCATCGTGGCGAGCTACTCGTCGAGGCGATCACACACCCATCGTTCACCACGTCCGCGGGATCTTCATATCAGCGTCTGGAGTTTCTTGGTGATGGTAAGTGAGGTTGGCCTTGCCGGAACAGCCTTTCTCAATGTTCATATGCATTTAGCTGTAATTGATCTGGTGATAATGCGCCATCTTTTCCAAGAGTTTCCAGATGCCACATCTGGTCAACTTTCTGCTGCTCGGTCTCGCGCTGTGTGTGGACCAACCCTGGCATCCGTGGCTGTCAATCGTCTTGGGCTACACAAATACTTGCTCATAAACAATGTCGAGCTTAGCACTGCAATTGCCCGGCATGTGCCACTCCTGGAGACCCTCTCTCCCGAAGATGCCGTTCTTAAAGGATGGAAATACGATCCTCCCAAGGCACTGAGTGACGTGTTAGAGAGCCTCGTTGGCGCGGTCCTCGTTGACAGTGCGTATAACTTCGAGAAGACCGCCTCAGTTGTCGAAGTGATGATGAGTGATGTGTTGGCAGTCCTGACCACCACCCTTCCGAGGGATCCGGTGTCGGAGTTGATGGTATGGGCTGCCATGGAGGGTTGTAAGAGGATTACGTTTCAGCAAGTATCCCGCCGTCATCCTGTGATAAGGACTGACAGTTTTTCATGCATTGTAGGAAAAGTCAGAGCAATGCGGAACTTCGACGAAATGACAGTGTTTCGGTCATCGTTCATGAGCAGGTCGTCGGGGGTCCCATTACAGCAAGTAATCTTTCATTGTCAAAAGGTCTTGCTGCTGAACGGGCACGCGCTATCCTGGGCGATCCGAACCACGAGATGAGCCTTACCCGACTGTGTGATTGTCGAAGGGCAGCTGAGGAGCGGATCGACATATGCTCCGAACCTCCTAGTGACCAGGCAAGCCAAAAGGTCACGGATGAGACTGAAGAAGGTTTCGCATCTATCGCACAGCAAAAACTAGAAGAGGGTTACATCCCCCCCGTCGAGGCCGTATTGGAAGAAGTGGAGGACGAGCTCGGCGACGAAACTGTTTTGACCAGAACTTGAGAAGGGTACCATCTATTTTGGAGGTGGGCCACCCAGGATTCTTGGGATGAACTGCTGGCGATCCTTTGCTTCACAGCGAATGGTTGTTAGCGGTTGTTTCCACGTTCCTTGCCCCCCTCAAATGCAACGTTTTCCATGCATGCTCATCACGCTATTATGACGTGGACCTCAGGCCTCAGGACCAGTGCATCTCTTCCGTGTAGTATATAACATGCCACACGAGCTAAACTCCCTCAAACTGCTCACTCACAACACATTGCACTCTTTATCTACAATGTCAATACCTATAGTAGAAGTAATCCATAGCCATTGGCCTAGATCGCCAAATAATGTCAAACAATCGAGTGGCCAGCGGTATTCCGTAGCACTCTAAACCTGCTCTCTCATTCAACCTTAGACCTTGTACTCTCCTCTTAGCGTGATACACCACCATGGGTGACGAGTATCCCTCGTTGTTTCGTATGTTGAAGCTATTGAATATTTCCTCTCGTGCTAACAAATCAATCAAGGCTCGGAGGAGATGAGCTTGGTACAGCTCTATATACCAACCGAAGTAGCTCATGATACAGTTGCTGAGCTCGGGGAGCTTGGGAACGTTCAATTCAAAGATGTTGGTTATCATAATGTCTTCTTGTATGCCCCGCTCACATACTTTCGATAGTTGAACCCAACCGTCAATCCTTTCCAGCGTTCCTTCGTCGGTGAAATCAGGAGATTCGAGGAGATGGCTCGCCGTGTTCGGTTTTTTGCTTCTCAGATCGAAAAAGAAAAGGATGTGATACCGATCCGTCCTCTTTACGACTCGGCTCCCCTTGTTACTGTTGGGCCAAGCGCAGCACATAACGTCGACGAGCTCGACGTCACGTTAGCGGAGCACGAAACTAGGCTTTCGCAGATGAACGAGAGCTACAAGCTACTTAGCGAGCGCACGAAAGAGCTCATTGAAGCGCGTTATGTCTTGAGAGAGACAGCCGGCTTCTTTGAAAAGGCATGTCAGTCAGATGGCAACCCTGCCACTATGCTAACTCGCCTTCAAGGCCGAAACGTATCAGACGGACATCAGGACCTCCTTTGATGATAGTTCAGTACCTCTTCTCCAGCATGATGACCGCGAAAATCAGTATTCATCAGCAGTTCAGTTTGATTTGGAGTACGTGCATTTTCTGCACACTTGCATTTTCACTCAAATCTTCTTCCAGATTTGTTGCGGGAACTATTGACAGAGCCCGTATCCCCACATTCGAGCGCGTTCTTTGGCGCGTGTTAAGGGGCAACCTTTATATGAATCACACAGACATCGTGGAACCGTTTGTTGATCCTGCAACCGGTACTGAGACCCGCAAGAACGTGTTCATTATTTTTGCGCACGGCGACGCGTTACTCGCAAAGATTCGCAAGGTTGCCGAGTCGATGGGTGCAACTTTGTATCCCATCGATGCTAATGCCGACAAACGCTCTGACACGCTTCGTGAAGTTACTGCCCGTCTAGAGGATCTTCGGACTATACTCTCCAATACTGGGGCGAATAGGCTCACTGAGCTTTTGACAATTGGGCAGAGTCTTGCGCGGTGGCAAGATGTCGTCCGGAAGGAAAAGGTGATCTACGAGACAATGAACCTCTGCAACTATGACGTGCGGAGAAAGACACTGGTAGCGGAAGGATGGTGTCCGACAAGAGACATTGCCCGGATACAAATTGCCCTTGGACATGCTACGGTATATCGATTCCGCGTCATTTTCTGATAGTTAATCAATACCCTCCTAGGAGGAATCTGGGACCGGTGTTGTACCCATTCTACACGAGCTCCGCACCAACAAGAAGCCGCCCACTTTCAACAGGACAAACAAATTCACGGAAGGGTTCCAAAGTATCATGGACAGCTACGGAATCGCCACCTACCAAGAAGTTAACCCTGGTTTGTTTGCTATCATCACCTTTCCCTTCCTGTTCGCCGTGATGTTTGGCGACATCGGTCACGGTCTGATTATCTTTTTCGCTGCGCTCTACATGATCATAAACGAGAGGAAGTGGGCGAAGGACAATCTTGGAGAGGTGGGCCATACTTCGGAAAATTGTCCCTTGGTGACTCATTTTCCTGCTTCAGATCACAGGGCAATTCTTTTTGTAAGTCACGATAGAGCGTCGTGGAGTAATGTACTAATATGCGTGCAGCGGGCGATACATCATTCTTTTGATGGGGTTATTCTCCGTCTACACCGGCCTCATGTATAATGATATATTCTCCAAGTCCCTTCACATTTGGCACTCTGGATGGACTATCCCCGAAGGCAATGGCACTGTCCATGGTATCTCGAACGGATATGTTTATCCCTTTGGCCTGGACCCAGCTTGGCATGATGCGGACAATGGTCTGGTGTTTACGAACTCGTACAAGATGAAGATGGCTATTGTCATTGGTGTGGCTCACGTATGTTCCTCGCTGGTTTTATTGTACCGCCTGGAGTGACACTATTTTAGATGACGTTTGCGTTGTGCCTGCAACTGCCCAACCACATCAAATTCAAACGCCCACTGGATATTTACGCCAATTTCATTCCTCAAATGATCTTCCTTCAGTCGATTTTCGGGTATCTCGTCCTTTGCATCCTTTACAAATGGATGATCGATTGGTCGAAGGCATCAACCGAGCCACCATCGTTGCTCAACATGCTGATTGCGATGTTTTTATCCCCTGGATCGGTCGATCCGAAGAGTCAGTTATATCCTGGTCAAGGGTTTGTGCAAGTTGTCTTGCTTCTGCTTGCCGTCGTTTGTGTTCCGTGGATGTTATGCATGAAACCGTACTTCCTCTGGAAGGAGATGCAGAACATTCAAGGTCGAGGGTATGTAGGGCTTGGCCATGATGACGGTCCTCGCGAGAGCTCCGACGAGGTTCTTGAAATTGAGGAAGAAGGTAATGGACGGGTCGTTGTCGAAGAGTTGGAAGAAGAACACGTGAGTGATTCATTCCTGCGTGGGTGTTGTGCTTTTGATCTTATTGGGAACAGCATGACTTTGGCGAGGTTGTCATCCATCAGATCATCCATACAATTGAATTTTGTCTCGGTTGTATCTCTCATACGGCCTCGTACTTGCGATTGTGGGCGCTCTCGTTGGCTCACGCGCAACTATCTGAAGTACTGTGGGATATGACACTAGCGGGTGTTTTGGGGAAGGAGGGGATTTGGGGTCTCATCGTGATTGCGCTTACGGTCGTGTTTTGGTTCAGCCTGACTGTGGGTATCTTGTGTCTCATGGAGGTGCGTACCTGTCTTGATGAACGTGCGTCGAGTATCTGACCGTGGATCGGTGTCGCCCAATCTAGGGTCTTTCGGCGTTTTTGCACGCTCTTCGGCTCCACTGGGTTGAATCGAACAGCAAGCACTTCGAAGGTGGAGGATATGTATGTCATGTTTCACCTCATCGACAACGTGTACCGCACATGCTGATATATCGCCGAACAGGCTTTCACGCCGCTGAGCTTCGCCAAGTTGGACGAGAAGGAGTAGATAGACCTCATGCCATGTTTTTAGCTCATACCGTGGAGTTATGTGAATATCAGTGGCCAGGGCTGTTCTGCACTGCTCCGATGCACCGGGTTTCGGCATTTTATTTATTTTTCTTTTTTTTTTTTCAAAGTCCGAATACGACAGCGGGTATATTTATCGACCGAGCTGGTCATCGGTTTTGTTCTACATCCCCACTCACTTTTTTTTGTTTTCTCTTATAGAGGTCCGTCGTTGGTAGCCTTTGCTTACCTTCGTCCGTTTCTGATCCTCTTCTAGGCAGTATAGACTTTAGAGCGTAATAGAACGTTCCTTGTTCACCATTGTCTTTGCGTCTTGAACATTAGAAGAAATTTTTACATTCTACCTCTAGACAGTCCATAGGTATGTTCGCCACGGTGTGCTACGTTTTCCCCCTCTCATTTCTTTCAGATTTTTAAAATGCCCGCTATTACTGCAACTGCGCCTGCTGTTCCCTCTCCGGCCTCGCTCAAGGGCGTTGTCGACGGTGAGGTCGATGTCACTGCCCTCTTCGTCGCCGACAAGGGCTCCCGTGCTGCCGCCGCCAAGTTTCTCGCCTCTGCTGTTCGAAATAATGGACCTTCTTCCATCAACGAAGTCGGTTTCACCGAGGCTGTTCTTAAGGCACTCTCTGACAAAAAATCTCCGGCTGCCCGTGAGGGTGCAGCCGATGCTATCGTAGCGCTCGCTAAGGCTGGCGCAACAAAAGCTCTCGAGCCCACTTTTATCGACTCGGGTCTCTATGCTGCCCTCATCGAAGGCTTTGCCGACAAAATGCCTGCCGCACGTAATGCAGCGGTGGAAGCCGTCAAGGAGTTCGTCGCCACTATGAACCCCTGGGCCACTCCTTTGTTTCTTCCCGCTCTCCTTCACCAGATCAAAACTGCCGGAAAATGGCAGGTCAAGACCGGTGCTTTGGTCATCCTCAATCAGCTTGTTGCC
This sequence comes from Boletus tylopilopsis, assembly GCA_038093875.1. NCBI lineage: Eukaryota > Fungi > Basidiomycota > Agaricomycetes > Boletales > Boletaceae > Boletus > Boletus tylopilopsis. The sequence goes on along the minus strand of JBBPTB010000140.1, from coordinate 10,143 downwards.
ACTGCTCCTGTTCAGACCGCTCGCCTCATGCCCGATATTATTCCCGTCCTTTCCGAGGCTATCTGGGACACCAAGGCTGACGTGAAGAAGGCTGCCCGTGATTCGCTTGAAAATGCGTGTGCTTTGATTTCCAACAAGGACATTGAACGCTTTATTCCTGCTCTCATTAAGGCATTGATTAATCCGGTCGAGGAGGTCCCTAATACCATCCAACTCCTCTCAGCCACTACATTCGTTTCTGAAGTAGACTCTCCCACGCTCTCCCTCATGGTTCCTCTGTTGTCCCGTGGTCTCAACGAGAAGCTCACCGCCACAAAACGAAAAGTCGCAGTGTACGTTAATCACATGTCATCTGCGATCCTATCAATCGTGCTCACACCATGTTTAGAATCGTCGATAACATGTCCAAACTCGTCGACTCGCCAATCACAGTTCGCCCCTTCTTGCCTAAGCTTCTTCCCGGTCTTATCAAGGTCGAGACCTCGATCGCTGACCCCGAAGCACGTGGTGTTGTTGGCAAGGCAATTGCCACTCTTCGCCAAGTCGGCGAAGTTCCCGAGGGTGATGGCACCAATCTTCCTCCCTTGAAGGTTGCCGAGCCATCCCAGCTGACTTCGGCCCTCTCTTCTGTTTACAAGAAGCTCGGTGCCAGCGTTCCTGAACTCACGGACGCTACCGTTGTATATGTGTCTCGTCTTGCCGCAAACTTGGTGAACGCCAAGAACTTTGATATTGTGGACTGGGGTACCCTTGCTCCCTACCTGTCTTTCATTGCTCCCTCACCTGACCCTGTCTCTGTCTCTTCGGAGTGGGCCGTTCGTTCAGCTGCTTCGGGCGATGACGATGACGATGACGCCGAGGAAGATGAGGAAGGCGAAGACTTGTGCAACTGCCAATTCTCCCTTGCTTATGGTGCCAAGATCCTTCTCAATACTGCTACCCTCCGCCTCAAACGTGGCCACCGTTACGGTCTCTGTGGAAAGAATGGTACTGGGAAGTCCACCCTCATGCGAGCCATCACCAATGGTCAAGTAGAAGGTTTCCCTTCCCCCGACCAAGTCCGTACCTTCTACGTCGAGCACGATATCGACGGTAGCGAAGCCGACACTTCTGTTCTGCAATTCATCTTGTCTGACAAGCGTATCCTTGCTGCTGAAGCAGAGATTGTTGCCACTCTTGCCTCTGTCGGTTTCAGCGACGAGCGCCAGAAGCATGCAATCGGTAGCTTGTCCGGAGGCTGGAAAATGAAGCTCGCTTTAGCCAGAGCAATGCTCTTCAAGGCCGACATTCTGCTTCTCGACGAGCCCACTAATCACTTGGATGTGGTAAACGTTGCATGGCTTGAGAACTACCTCATCTCGTTGAAACACTGCACATCGAGTATGCATCTTCTCCCATCACGTTATATATTCACTAAATCTATTTGTAGTCATTGTGTCTCACGACTCTGCTTTCCTCAACAACACCATCACTGACGTTCTCCACCTCAACCGCTTCAAGATTCGCAAGTACCGTGGGAATCTCGAGGCTTTTGTGAAGCAAGTACCGGAAGCCAAGTCGTACTACACTCTTGAGGCTGCTGAGGACTACAAGTTCAAGCTTCCCGATCCTCCACTCCTCGAAGGTGTCAAGACCAAGGAGAAGAGTTTGTTGAAAATGCGCAAGGTTGGCTTCCAGTATCCCTCGCAACCTGTCCAGCAATTGTACGACATCACCCTCCAAATTTCGCTCTCTTCCCGTGTTGCCATTCTTGGCCCCAACGGCTCCGGAAAGTCTACCTTGGTCAAACTTCTTACTGGCGAGATGGAACCTAACAAGGGTGGTGAAATCTGGAAGCACCCTAACTTGGTTATCGGTTACGTTGCTCAGCACGCCTTCCACCACATCGACCACCATCTCGATAAGACTCCTCTCGAGTATATGCTCTGGCGTTACCAGACCGGTGAAGACATGGAAGAAATGGGCAAGGCCTCTCGTGTCATTACCGAGGCTGAGGCGCAAAAAATGAAGGATGGTGCTCTCTACATCCACGAGGGGCAGAAGAGACAGATTGAGGAAGTTATCTCACGGAAGAAACTGAAGCAGTCATACGAGTACGAGGTTTCTTTCAAGAATCTCAGCTCTTCCGAGAACTTGTGGATCTCCCGTGATGAACTCGTCAAGCGTGGCTTCGAGAAGGCTAGTTTTGTCTTGTTTATTTCTTGCTGTTATCTAACCCTGTCTCCCTTTACAGAAAGTGTTGGAGGTCGACACACGCGAAGCTCAACGCCTCGGTCTACTTCGTCCTCTCGTTCGCCGTGAGATTGAGAAGCACTTTGCTGACTTTGGTCTGGAGTCTGAGTTTGTGACCCACAACACCATGCGCGGTCTTTCTGGCGGACAGAAGGTCAAGATTGTTCTTGGTGCTGCGACCTGGCGTCGTCCTCACGTCATCTGCTTGGATGAGCCTACCAGTATGTTCATTACTCGAAGAAAAGTATGACTGTCTAACCTGATGTGCAGACTATCTTGATCGTGAGTCATTGGCTGCTCTGATTTCGGCCTTGAAAGTGTTCGAGGGTGGTGTTCTCGTTATCACCCACAACAGAGACTTCTCCGAGTCCCTTTGCACTGAGTGGGTGGCACTTCGTTCCAGGCAAGGCAATATCTAATCTACGCTATCTAGGGTCTGGGCCATGCGTGATGGTCGTCTTGAGGCATCTGGCCACAACTGGGTCGAGGGCCAAGGATCTGGTGCTCGAATTGACAAGAAGGAAGGAGAAGAGGAGGATCAATATGATGCCATGGGAAACAAGATCGATAACAGGAAGACCAAGAAACTTACTTCTTCTGAGCAACGCAAGGTTAGATTTGATCTGAATCCTGACAATTCATGTTTGCTGACTGGATTCGCCTTGCAGGCAAAGAAAGATCGCATGGCACGCAAAAAGAGAGGCGAGGACATCGACGATGACGAGCTTTGATTCACGTTCATATAACGCCTTTACTTGTATCCATTGTGTTGTGCTGGTACCCTTTTGTTGTTCTTATACCTCGTATAATTCTAGAATTTCTTGATCAATGACCCAATCAGATTGCTATGATCTAAGTGTACCATTTTAAGTAACCAAGTTGTGTTTCGGATAACTGGCTGAGCGCGCAGTGCGTGCACAGTAACCATATCTTTCTTCACGACCACAACATGCCTACCCTCGATGACCATCCTTATCTGTATTCTAGAGACCTGCGCACGCAGCTCACGCCTAATTCTACGCAGAGAACAACCCTCATTGTTGCTGGCTGTTACATTATCGTGATAGCTATCCTGTGGTGAGTGTTCGACTGGCTCTGACTCTGCGGTCCAGGACATCTGACCATCGTATTTCAGGCATGTACCCCTACTTAGTTGGATAAGTGAGTCTCACCGTTCTATAAGCCAACCATAGCTGATGTATCCCTCAAGTCTATCCCTTCAAGTAGGTCGAACGAGCACTATGGAACGTTCAGCAGACTGACCCATTTCAAAGATTGCTCACGGTGGGCTTCCACGAGGTAGGTATCCATCACCACCGCAATGCTGCCTGGGAACGCACTCAACGCGTTTTTCATAGATGAGCCATGCAATCACCGGCGTGTTGACCTGCGCGACCATTCACTCCGTGGAACTGGACCGTTAGTAACATGGCATTTATATGAGCTGACTGACGAGTGCTCATCTGAAAAAATAGCCGACGAGGGTGGTGAGACTCGAATGTCTGGTGGTATACCTTGGATTACCCTACCTGCGGGATATCTCGGCTCTTCATTTATCGGAGCCTGTTTGATTGCATGTGGATTCGATACCAACGCAAGCAAAATCGCGTGTCTCGTCCTTGCGGCGTTTTTCCTGTTCACGTTGTGGTGGGCACGGAGGAACTGGTTGTAAGTCTCCGTCGATCCATGTCGTGTGCGCGCGCATCTCGCTCACTGGGGTTCTAGGACATGGGTTCTCATTCTCGGGATGACTGGTCTGATTGTCTTATTCTGGTTTGTCGGAGGCGGTGTGGCTCTTCGATATCTTGCAAGTGTCTCGGACTGGTCCGTGCCAAACCACTCATCGTATTCTGTAGGTTCTTTTCATAGGTGTCATGTCAGATTTGTATGTTCTTTGGGATGTGATTGGTTAGTGGAACTCGTTTTTCCACTGGCAGTTGTTGACAGCCAGCAGACGACACCATTGCACGCAAAGTGAACAATTCGGATGCTTCTGCATTCGCTCGAATTTGCGGATGCTTCCCGTCACAAGGTCCGTCTTTATACCCAAGTCTCGATAGCCGTGGTTGATCATGATTCGTAGTCTGGGGTGTCATCTGGCTTGTGATAGCATTCGTGTTCTTCGCGGCCGGGATCCTCGTTGGGATCGCCGCTTTCAAGGTACCTGAATTGACTTTGCATTCTCACGGTGACGGTACTCATCGACCCGGTCGTACAGGAATCCGCCGCCTTGCAGAAGGAGCAGGCATCGCATTTCCTTCCTGTTCCAGGATCCAGCGGAGCGATACCGGGGACCCCAGTACCGACTCTGCTTGTCGTCGTCGTCACGAGCCTCCTCTGGAAGCTTCTCGCATGAAGAGGTGGGGTGGAATACATTGTCGATACCATCACGTACTATCCTGGACTAAGTTTGTGTACTGCGTACGATGTATTATTCCTTGAATCTTGTGGTAATATCTCCTACGATCGCCCTACATGCCGAAAGTGACTCGGAACACGACGTGGGCCACAGATCCTGGGTGGTATCACCCTGGTCAACCAAGAACGCTCGTGACACACGAAGCCAGCCTCAGTAGATCGAGGACAGCCATTGCCTTGATGGATAGCGAGGTACATCTTGGCACTAGTATTACTTCAGAAGACAACATGGGTTTTCATCATGTCAAAGAAAAAATTTACATAGTTATGTAACAAAACTCTCTGGAAGCTGACCTAGTCTGTCCAGGACGAAAGTGAGGGAAACAACGTCAACCACAAGTCCACAGACATTCAAGTGAACATGTCTTGCATGAATCATTATCACGGTGTGATCTTCCCCGATCATGGCAGCATCTAAAATCGCCCAGCGTGACGGTAGCGACGCGATGATCTGTTCCGAGTCAGAGACACTTTAACACCGATCGCCGAGTTTTCGACTCCTCTTCCAGGCGCTTCCACGGGCACGGTGTGACTCGGAGGAGGCAGAGTCGGCACTCGGTTGAACGCGGTTGGACACTGTGCGGGTACCTACTAAACTCGTACAAATGCACCGTGTTGTGTCCGTCGGTCGTGGCAGGGCTTGAATGAATGGCGTACCGTACGCGTGGCATATCCAGGTCCCTGCCAGCATCAGGTCCTCTGTCATGAAAGCGTAGGAATCGAGCCCGGATACAGGAATATACTGGTCACAGAAGTAGTCAGCAACGAGGAAAGTAATCCAAGGGTAAATTACTGACAACTTCCCGTTCGCCCGTTCGCCAGTTCCAGACGAGGAATGGGACTGGCGAAATACCTCGGTGCCATGTGTATGTAGTAATGTTACGCTAAGCTGCATCGTTCGCATTCGACGTCCGAAATTTCGATGGAAATAATTTTTGGCATTTTACTGGCCATGTATGAGATAACTTGAATATCGGTGTCCACTCACGCGGGGCGGACCACATCACCATCGTTGCCCTCATCCCTCGTGGCGGCGGCGTGGGACGTGGGGTAGTCTGCGTCGTACTTTCATCCTGACCTTAGCGTTGCGAAATATTGTGGTCAGTGTCCCGACCAACCCGGGACACTAACCAAGACGGCTGGCATAGGAAGCAAATTTGATGGGGAACCGGCCTTTTGAGAAGACGACGACAGACATCGATGGAAGGTCAGTTTTGTAATTTTCCACGTGAGGCAGCGACGTTCATGTCGTTGATGACACGAAGCGCGTTCAGGCCAACGATGGCGACGACGTGTTGTACAGAGAATGTTGGTAAACCAGCCGGGGACGGCGATGACGATGTCGGACACGAATGATTTCAATTTGCGGAGAAACGATGCTTGAATGCGGTCAGATTAGATTGACAATGGACGGCAGCGGGTAAGTATGGCGCACCTGTGCGCGAACTATGTCATTGACGTCGATGAGAACGAGGGTGGCGCTGAGAAAGGGGTATGAGGGGTTGGCGCAAATGCTTGCTGACAAATGGCAAAATCAGTAACTTAGTGCCACCATGGCGAATACGGCACAAGTCAGTTGCATTCACGAAATATCCATTTCCCAGTCACCACCAGTCGAGAAAACCAGTTCAGCTCCAAGTTACAGCGATCTCGCCGAGACCATCTCGGAAATCCCCCAGGAAAAGGGAACCACAGCCGTGGATGTTCGTCTTGAATATCTGCGGAGGTTCTGGGAGGTGGCTTGGGGAAAAGAGGCATTCAAGGGCTCGCTCAAGGATTCTGCAGGTAATGATGTTGTGTATCTTGATTTTAGCGAACACATCATCGCGATCCACACCATCTGCCCCACTATACCGAAGACTGGCAAGCTCTGCATTCTTGAGGGATACGTCAAGGCATTCGCTACGTTCAGCATAGACCCGGGTCAGGTTTATGAAAATGGTGCCTGTATAATTGGCCAACCAGGAATTGGTGCTGTCACATCATATAGACTCTGGAGGGATTCATACTCACTTTTCACAGGGAAATCTTGCTTCATTCCATATGCAGTTGTTGAACGACTGCGGAATAAACAGCCTATTGCTGTTGAATACCGGAAAGAGCAATACTGGCTATTCAATTCAGATGGTGTCTCTATTCAAGCAGGTGGAGCGCCTTTGAGACAACTTCTGGGCATTTGGGCGTTTTCGGACTTGAGTTTTCGTGTCCCTGGCCCCACAGTTGCCTTTACAGACACGCTTGGCGTTCGCCCATTCCAGGTGACCTCCCCTGATGAAGCCCGCTATGACAGTTGGACCAAGGGACCTTTTGTCAATCGCTACTATATGGACCTTCCTTCCAAAAAGGATATAGAAAATTTCTGGTATGTCCTAATCATTTGTTACTGACCAGTGGCCATCCAAGTGACATGCATTGTAGCCTTATTGTAGGCATAAATGTTGAACGCATGAAGCTCATCGCAAGCAAGTGGGGTCCTGTCTTGCGCACCTTGATCAAGGTTTATGATAATAAAGGAGGGAGGGTGGAGGACATGTTCCAGCTTGCTGTCCACTCTCAGGTTTACGCAAATGTGCAGGAGATTGATCATATTTTGGATGCCCTGAGCAACCCCGCTGCGCCCCGCACAACTGCAGGATCGACCATCTTTTTTATCCATCCTTGCCATCGTGAAGGTATTGCTCACCATGGGCTTCACGAGGTATTCCTCCCGACTCTCTTCTTCCAACACAAGGTGGTCAAGGCACTCCATTGTCGAGAGGAGAGTGAGAGACGCAAGCTATATGACATTCTGCTTGGTTCCTCGGAAGGTCGCCGAGCAGTTGGTGGAGTTTTCAAGATGATCGTCCAGTCCTACATCATGAGTCACAGCAAATTGTCTATTCGCTGGTATACCCACGAGAATGGAAAGCCAAAGCTGGATCCGAGTTGCCCAAGGTACCTCTCCATTGGCCAACTCCATGCATTGCCAACCAGTGAGGCCCTCACGTTTGCTCACCTGCCTTTCTATTGGCGTCCTGAAGAGCCGAACTTTTCTTCGATTGATTCCGTTATTGCCACCAAAAAATTTGCTTATGCCATCCAGGTGGCAACTGCAACACCACACAGTTTTGACGCCTCTGATCTTTCGACATTGCGGGACAACCTGGGAACAAGACGCGGGCTGCTGAAGGGTTTTCTAGTGATCGGGCGCACGGAGGAAGAAGCCAGTACCAACGCAAAGTACCTGACGGATACGATGAAGGGTAAAAAACTTGTCGTTGGTGCGGTCACTTTGGGGTACGAAGAGTTCAGTGCGTGTGTTGTAAATGCCATGTGTGAAGAGTTTCACTCACTGTTTCTAGGCTCAATCGATAAAGATTACTTCGATGGTAAGGAGTGATATCGTTGGAGCTCGTAGATAGGTTTGGTCGAAGTTGATCAAACGAAATCATCATGACATCTACTCTCATTGTCGAGATACGGAATTTGGTGCGACAATCGGTTCGGTGTACAGTATCGAAGACGGTTACAATGTTGATGTTGATTTTGCGTCTCTCCGTTCCAATCTGCAGCGTCGTGATTTCCAGCATTCTTCGTCACGAAGCAATACCAAAATTCTTGGATGCCACACACCTCGCGAGCCACTGGAGCCAGTCACCAGTCAAAAAGACTTATTCAACAACCCAATGGCTGTACGGGAGGTTGCTTCTACCATGTGGCCAAAGAACAGACCAAGGGTACGCCATGGTTCAAAGCTATCAAGCTCGAAGCCAATGCCATCGTGTACCATAGAGGAGCTGCACATTATGATGAACTACATCACAAGGTCTCTCAGGGAATCACCAGGGAAGCGGCCCAAAGACAATTGCTTGGGAACGTATGTACTTGCGTCATGGACGAGAGCTCGTGTCAATATCAATGATAGCGTACAAATTGTCAGAAGATGGTCGTCAGCTTATAAAAACAACCTAGTCAACTCGGCATGTAGCATACAGGCATCGCACCCAGAGGCAGCCCAGGTGTTGTTTATTTGGGCTTGCAGAGGTGCTAGACATGAGAAGCACGTGAGCACCGTTCGTATGAACGATAAGATAACAATCGAATGCACGTTGAACCGTTTTGCATATTGTTCATTGTGTTGTTCCACACAATCGTATCCACATCTAGAGAGAATGCATGATTCAGTGCTTTACGCAAGGCACGCAATGACATAGCCCGTGCAACTCACTTGCAATCCTCCCCAATGCGCTCGTGGGCTTTGTGAACAAACAAGTACGTCAAAGTCGAATAAATGTCGAGCAAGCGTCCAGTATGCCCCACCTTTCTTCTTTTGCTCGCATCGCCACACCCATATGGTTTGTTGAAGAACTTCCACAAACACCCGGTGCAAATACAGTCGTCCTTGGTCCACCCCACGTACTTATCGCCCCTGCACGCAAACAGTTCACGAAAGAGCTGTGCCCAATCGCCGCGCATGGCCTGTAGGATCGGCTTTTCGAGTGGGTTGGAACAGAGATTATTCGGAACCAGGAATTCGCGGACGAGCTGCCCTTTCAGGTCGTCCCAACCTGAGGAACATCGTGAGCGGGTTTAGTGACATGGAAAAAAAAGAGACACACTTGTTTCATTGAATAGATCTGGGAGCCTCACTAGCGCAGTGACCAGATGGCCCATGATACCCGCACCACCACATTGACGACCTGCTCCGGCAAGTTAATAGCAGGCAAAGACGGGGGTCGAGCACGAACGATCGTACACTTGTCGTGCAACCCATGGATGTCATCCAGGATTAATCCGAGGAATGTACCGTGTGGCTTCGTCACTTGCCGCTCTTGACAGATCTGAGAATAAGGTTGTTCAAAAAATTTGGCGTATGAATAGTTGTCAAAGATATGTTGCAAGGGAGATGGGAGATGGTCGCATCTTCGCAACAGCGTAGAATGGGGTGAGGGCCTGCAGATAGGTGCGGCGACGTGTGGGAGACCTCGTGGACTCCGGTGTCATTCGGCATCACCCGTTGATAGGCTCACACGCACTGGCACTGGATGGCCAGTGTGGCCAGGCCCTTACCCTTGCAACGTGGTATGGTACTCAACTCCAGCCGAGTCAGTTTCAACCCAGCGCTTGCTGATTCTATCCGGCGCTCGGGACCATCATCTCACCTGAACGGATAGCATTGTGACTCGGACGAAGTCCGATCTCGGTTCTTAGCATGACGTGGCAGACTCAAAGTGCAAAGCCTCGTAGCATAGGTGGTATTCATTCCAACTTTGATATTCCACATCTTGTACTCACAAATCATGTCTACACAAGGCTTACAGTCCGTTCCGTCACATGTGCCGAAGTACGATAACTCGGGAAACCCTTATGTCCTCAATGAACATGGAAGATGGCAGCCAATGATCTTTGTCAATGTACGTGCACATTGTCTCGTGGTTTTGCTAAATTCTGACAATGCTAACAGCCCATTGGCCCGAACACCGCAACACAGTCTTATCCGCCAATTGGCCAAAG
>JBBPTB010000139.1:0-36010 GCA_038093875.1 Boletus tylopilopsis | reverse complement strand
GACAGGGATATGAGGTAATGGGAGCGTTCCGAGAGCTGTGGTCAACACCGTACAGAATGCATTTATCCAGAACATCATCTGCTGTCCCGAGACTTTGTATCGCGAGAAAATCTCATCCTGAGTCGAGTTGACGGCACCGTCAAGGAAAAGATTGATGAGAAGATAAGCGACGCCAATGAGCTGAAGGTATGGGGACTGCGCTCCGTCGGAGGCCTTATTCGACGTTGCTTTGGAAGGCTTCTCGTTTCCAAAGAACATGAACACGGTGATACCGGTCGTAACAAATGCGACCACGAGATACTTGTGGGGGGCGAATTTGCGTCGATAAAGAAGGAAGTTCATGAGCATGACAGGAACGAGCTTGCAGGACTTGCCGAGTACCATGGTAGGGTATGTGATATAAGAGAGTGCAGCGAAACTAAAGGGAGCCGCAAATGCAATGAAACCAGAACATTGGAGGTACCCGAGAAGGAGACGTTTACGATAGGAGAGAGCATCCGTCGAAGATGGATGTCCTTTTCTAGATTCCTGAGAGTGACCGTTGATGGATGCCTTGGGGTTGGAGCCTCCGTTGGTTAAAGATGATCCGTTGGATTGTACCTGGATACCGAGACCAAGAAGAGAAGAAAAGGAAGATCCTGACTTTCCGCGTATATAGATATAACATATGGCGGACAAGGAACTGAGGAAGCTTTGGCATGTCCCAATGAATAACGCTGACTTGAACTTGTCGGTAGATTTCCCATCAATAGACTGGAATGGGACTGAGACTACACGCATGGAGTCAGCCCCGGAGTTCGAGAGAGTAAAATTATAGTCGTACGTCGTTCTTGCGCGATTGCCCAGAGCTGTTGGTGACATTGGATTAGTTGGACATCCCCGGAACATCGACATGACAACTCACGAGAAACATGGCGTACACGCCCGTTACACACAGACCAAGCCTGTTCAATCGTGTCATGACCAGAACTACAGTAGAAAGGTAATGAAGAGTGACCTTAGGAAAGACATCGTGTCGAATGCCTCTTGAACTCAATGACTCGATGATGTCGACACGGTTGAGCGATGTCTACGTGTCAGTGTAAACCTTAACCACAGATTAAGGTTAGGGTCCCGCTTCGCACTGTACATTTAGCTAGAGAACTGCAGACATCGGCCCAGTTATCAGGGAGTCCGCTCACACACACATTTACCGGTCTTGCATGAGAATGAGCGACCCTAAGTAAGGGAATCGGATGATTCCACCAGATCTGGAGCTCCGCGGGGAAAGCTCGATAGGGACACCTTCTAAGTACATCTTTAAATGACTTCATTAAAAAATGTTTCAGTTCGCTATTTGCGCGCTTTGCGAAGTCACTCGAACAAGTTCTCTTCACCTCTGTGAAAGGCGCCAGTTGCTGGCTCGGCCGGAAATGCCTGAAGATTAAGCCAGAATGTTTCGGGCCCGGGAACGATTGGTGATAGCTCTGAGCGGACCGCTTCAAGAGTCGGATAAATAGTTATATCAATCTTACACATTCACCTTTACGAGTGCAAGTCATAAACAGTGACAACAGGTGGCGCCTTCGGGAGATGACGGAGAATGGACGGCGCTCACAATCGGGCGATGCGGCCGCGCATCAGACAAAGTGTATCTCCAAGTACAGGTGTGCCGCAGCACTCTCGCAATAAGACGGTCGAGAAATTCCGCTCAGGCTGACAGCTGCCGGTGACCGCCACTAACAGTTGATCGTAAGTGAAAGTTTGAAACACGATCGATATGTAAGTTCAAATGCAACGAGAGTCCTCCTGTGTAGATTCGTGCCTAGCTTTTTTACTAGCCGGTTCTACTTGCTGACGTAAAATTGATTTACGCCATATCTGCCGAGAAATATTGCGTGGGAAAGTGCCACGTTCCTTTTGAATAGACCCACCCCGTTCCTCTCTGTTACACTCGTTTTTAGAGCCGCCAAGCGTTTTCGCTCTCTTTCCTCTCCTGTCTCCTCCTCCTTACAGGTACTCTTTGTCCCGCTCCACGATGCCCGTCGCGTCCTCCTCGGACGTCGCTATACTCGCACTCGGCCTAGGTCTCGCCGGTGTCTATCTCTTCCGTGATCAGCTTTTCTCCTCAAAACAAAAAGTCGTCCCGGCTGCTCCAACCAAAGCTACAAATGGCCACAGCAACCCGAGAGATTTCGTCGCGAAAATGAAGGAGGGGGTATGACCTATAACCTCCCCTCTTCGTACACAATTGACTCCTTCGTCTAGAAAAAGCGCATTGTCATTTTCTACGGTTCGCAAACGGGCACCGCCGAGGAATACGCCATTCGTCTGGCCAAGGAGGCCAAATCAAAGTTCGGTCTTTCCTCTTTGGTTTGCGACCCCGAGGAGTATGACTTTGAGAACCTCGACCAAATCCCAGAGGATTCTTGCGTCTTCTTTGTCATGGCCACCTACGGAGAGGGCGAGCCCACCGACAATGCCGTTCAGCTCATGCAGAACTTGACAGACGAGTCCTTCGAATTCAGCAACGGTGAGCGCAAGCTACAAGGCCTCAAGTACGTTGTATTCGCCCTCGGAAACAAGACTTACGAACACTATAATGCCATCGGCCGCATCGTCGACACCGAGTTGACCAAGATGGACGCTGTTCGAATCGGCGAACGCGGTGAGGGCGACGACGATAAGAGCATGGAAGAGGATTACCTTGCATGGAAGGATGGCATGTGGGAGGCTTTCGCCGATGCTATGGGCGTTGAGGAGGGTCAGGGTGGAGATTCCCCCGACTTTACCGTTACGGAGCTCGACTCGCATCCCCCAGAAAAGGTTTACCTCGGTGAGTGTTTCATCTTTTACGTGTTTCCAACGCGCTCAATTTCTTGTCCTCAGGCGAATATTCGGTTCGAGCTCTGACCAAGACCAAAGGTATTCATGATGCCAAGAACCCTTTCGCATCCCCTGTTTCAGCATCCCGTGAACTCTTCCAAGTCGGTGCAAATCGGAATTGCGTGCATATGGAATTCAACGTAGAAGGCTCCGGAATCACTTATCAGCATGGTGACCATGTTGGCGTTTGGCCATCCAACCCCGACGTCGAAGTAGAGCGCCTGCTTTGTGTGCTGGGGCTCGCGAACAAGAGAGATACCGTGATTAATATTGATTCCCTCGATCCTGCTTTGGCCAAGGTTCCTTTCCCTGTTCCTACTACATATGGTGCAGTGCTTCGTCACTACATCGATATAAGCGCGGTTGCAGGTCGCCAATCGCTCGGTGTCTTTTCAAAGTTCGCACCTTCTTCCGCGGCCGAAGCTTTCCTCAAGAAGTTGAGCAGTGATAAGGAAGAATACGCTGCGGTTGTCACAAATGGATGCTTCAAGCTTGGAGAGGTGCTCCAGCTTGCCATTGGAAACGATATTTCAGTTCCTCCCACCACTGACAACACTACTGCGTGGTCCATTCCCTTTGATATCATTGTTTCTTCCATTCCTCGCCTGCAACCTCGCTACTACTCGATCTCTTCCAGTCCCAAGCTCCATCCTGCCACAATTCATGTCACTGCCGTAGTGCTCAAGTACGGCTCTGTACCCAATTCCCTGTCGCCAGTTCGTTCTGTCTATGGTGTTGGCACGAATTTCTTGTTGAATGTCAAACATGCTGCAAATAGCGAGCCTGTCATGACACTCCCTTCCTACGCTATCGAGGGACCTCGCGGCGCTCACAGGGATGAGGCTGTATACAAAGTTCCCATTCATGTGCGACGTTCAACATTCCGTTTGCCCACTAACCCCAAGAGCCCTGTAATCATGGTTGGTCCTGGTACTGTGAGTGTCGAGTCCGCAGCGCCAGGGTTGTTGGCTGACGAAATATCAGGGTGTTGCACCATTCCGGGGTTTCGTGCAAGAACGTGTCGCTCTTGCTAAACGGACAATCGACAAAAATGGACCGGATGCTCTAAATGACTGGGGCACCATCTCACTCTTCTATGGTTGCCGCAAGTCTACGCAGGACTTTTTGTACGCAGAGGAATGGCCCAAGTATGTTGAAGATCTCAAGGGAAAGTTCAAGTTCCAGTGCGCTTTCTCCCGTGAACCACCCTTCAAACCAGATGGGAGCAAAATATATGTGCAAGACCTCATGTGGGAGGACCGGCAGAACATCGCGGACGCAATCCTTGTCGGAAAGGGATACATCTACATCTGTGGGGACGCTAGGTCGATGAGCAAAGCTGTGGAAGAGGTTCTCATGCAGATTCTTGGCGAGGCCAAGGGGGGGAGTGCAGAAGTGGAAGGTGCCGCAGAGATCAAGTTGCTAAAGGAACGGTCGCGGATGTTGCTGGACGTCTGGAGTTGATCGGGTAATTCCATCTTGTTCACGCTGGGGTGGAAGGTGTGCCGGGGCCGCACGCACATTGAACGACATGCACTCACGAGTCACGACGTCCACTCCGACTGGATACGGATCTAGTACTAGTAAATAGACTTACTCATATTATTTTATGAACGTTTCCGCTCTTCACGCTTTTTGGTTGTTGTGAACCGAACCGGTTTCGGGTCCTAAAGTCAATTGTCCTTTTACCAGTTCGTTCCGAGGTTTGCAGTTGCCGGTATGTTGCGGACGAGGGGCACAGACAGGACCTTTGCATTTCGAGCTTTGTCTCATCGCTCGCAGGCCTATTCGACGCGCGGGGCCGAGCCGAATCCTCGCTCGGACACTTCAACGGCTGAGCCGCTGCATGTCAGTCAGACCCCACAGAGACAGAGTTCCAACGCTTCGCCCTCGGTCGACCTCGAAACCTTTGGCAACCGTCTCAAGGACTGGGGCGTTCTCACAAGTTCCTCTCTGCGCCGACGTGCGGAAGACTTGTCACAGAAAGCGACGTCCTCCTTTTCAAACCTCGGCCAACATCTCAACCGAGTGACTGGCTATGAAGAAATCGACGCTCTAAAGAGACAGGTCGTCGAACAAGGTACGATTACTCTTTGATTCGTGCCACCGAGACCGACGCACGTCCCGTCCAAGAGGCTCGAATCAAGGCTACACGACGCGCCGCGAGAGATGCCAAGACGGCCCATGACGACGCCGTCCTCCAGCGTTCCGTATCACAGCGCCAGATCAACGACCTTCTCCAGCGCAAGTCGAGCTGGACCGATCACGACGTCAGCCATTTCACCTCACTCGTTCGCTCAGACCACTCGTTGGAACAGGAGGAAGTTCGCACGAAAGCGCGCGTAGCAGAGACGGAGGATGCGCTCGATCGAGAGTTTAGCGAGTTGATGAAGGTTATATTGGCGCGATACCATGAGGAACAAGTCTGGAGCGACAAGATTCGCAGCGCTTCGACGTATGGATCTCTGGCAGTGCTTGGGGTCAACTTGGTGGTGTTCATCATGGCCATCATTGTCGTGGAGCCGTGGAAAAGGAAGAGGTTGGCACAGACGTTTGAGAAGAAGGTGGAGGAATTGGGTGCAGAGACAAAGACTGTGATGGGCGCTGGCACAACCCGGATAGAAGAACAATTGAAGGGGCATGAAAAGTTGCTGGCCGAGCTGATCACGCGGGTGTCTGCAGAGAGTCGGCAAGGGTCCTCCGCTGCGAAAACAACTTCCAAGGAGGCATTCCCAGAAGAGACAGCAGCAACTGTTCCATCCCTAACTCCATCATGGTGGTGGCAGTACTTCTCCCCACAGTCTGACGAGATTCCTTATCGCCAGCTTATGGTTGTGGTTGGAAGTGCTGCCGCTGGTACATTCATCCTTTTGAGTCGTAGTCTATTTGCAAGAAACTGAGATATCATTATTCGTGTACTGTCTCAAGCGATGCATAGATCTAGACTCGTAGCTATTTGTGCATTTCCATCTTGCAATTGATGGCCAGGTACATTTACGCTGCGATACACTCGGCAATGAACCCTGTAAAAAGTGTTTGCCGTAAGGAAAGCATTCTCTTCAATAAACTCACCGTTCGAGTGTGAATTCCTTACGATCATACATGCCACACTCGTCCCAACTTTCGCTATCCCACTTCACCCAACCCCAACCCTCTTTGATCTACCACAAATGGATGAGTTGAAGCGCAGCAGGTTAGGGGCAACAACCGACATGCGTACATCTGGTTTCTTGTGAGGTGCCAGTACCACAAGCCAAACAGCCTTGGTACTTAGCTCGCGCAGGAGAGCAAACAACTCCGACGAAGATTCGACGAGATGTAACGCGAAGGAACAGACAACCATGTCGATCCTATCAATAGGCGTGTCGTTGCTAGTACGAGTACGACTGACCCCGATTGAGGCCATGGTTGACACTGTTGGAGGAAGCAACCCTTCGGAGATTTCACGAAAAGTGAGCGGTGCACAAGGTAACGTGGTGCGTTCCGTGTAAGCCGCCTGGGTATACTGCAGTTCTGAAATGAGTACTCTCCACTCTGAGAGTTTCACGACACAAGGGTTCACCGGATCTGCGGCTGCGATCAACAAGTCATCTGGGGCCTTCCTCGGGACAGAAGTGAACGATTCCCCGTCAGTATTGATTGACAAGGGATTGGGTCTTTGGGATGCTAATTCTCTTTTGCTTGGTTGCACTCCTCCACATTTCCACCATTCGTAGGCAGCTGCGGTGACTTCGCCACTTTGTTGGTGTAAATGTGCCGTGAGTGGCACGGATAGCAGACGGAGGGGAATTCATTACCTGCCTGTTGGAGGTGAAATGCGGGCTCCACTGTTTACGCAGTAGGATCAACACGCACCACAAGCCATGTCAAAGATAAGGGGTGATCTGGTCCCAAAAACCGGTTTCTCGTGAACCCACCATCTAACACCAAAAATAACAGTTATTCCGAACAGTGATATGCCATGACTGACCTTTCTAACCAGGTAAACATGCATGCACGGACGCCGGGGAAGTGAGGATTACGATATGACGTGCCGACCTGCAGTATCACATTGAACGGGGACGATTAATGGGATTTTCTCGTCGCAAGTCCGAACCTGTTTATAATACTGCGAGGAAGTGAGAACAGATAGGCAGATCGAAAAGCCTCGATAGTTGGCCTACGTTGTCCACGCCGTGCTCCCCATAGTTGGCTCGCATGGATTGTCGAAGGTTGCCCGTGGTCGTTACACGGTGGGATCTACTGCCAGTTGCACTTTCTAGCATGGGGATGGTTGCTCTGGATCAAGATGAGGTACGTACCAAATTTAGTTGTGGCGGTGATGCTCTCAACTTCGTACAAGTGTGAACAAGTACTGTACTAAGATAAACCCTTATGGCTATCGAAACCACCGATATGCAAGAAGACCTCGTTCAGGCAGAGTCGACGACACAAGGCGATCCTGACGTTGAAGCAACATCAGTAGAAAAGGAGGCTGCCGATCAAGCACGAGACAAGCCTCGACTCGGAGACGGAAAGAAGGAAACAACACAACAGCGAGATCGTGAGCCAGGCAAATCCATCTTGCCCTTTTCGAGAGTACAGAGGATCGTCAAAGCAGACAAGGTATGTCCACGCCGAGCGTCGATACGTTAATCACGAGTGACCGCCGGTATGTGACCGGCATATTCAGGACCTTCCTATGATGGCCAAGGACGCGACACTTTTGATCTCGCTTGCGACGGAAGAGTTTATCAAGAGACTTTCGCAAGCGTGTCAAAGGCTTGCTGAAAGGGACAGGAGAACGACTGTCCAACAAAAAGACATTGGTAAAGTACTATTGTATTATGTGGTGCTGCTCGTCTCAGTCCATCGTAGCTAACATAGTCCGTCGCGTGGACGAATTTCTGTTCCTGGAGGGTAGGTTAACACGCAGTGGTCGCATCTATCGGCAACATCGCTCATGTGGAACTTGGGCAGAGATCATCGGATCCCAGGAGTCGACCGGGAAAAGAAAACCACAGAGAGCGAAAGCTGGGATCAGCGTACCCGGTGATCAAGACAAGTTACAGTCGACACTCCGCAATTTTGTCCAGAAAACCAACGAAAATGAAGATACAGGGGAGGCGACCACTGGCAATATTGTCGTAAACGAAGATGGAGCGATGTATGCTGAATGATGCGCTAGAGTGTGTGGCAAAGTCGTTTGCCAGGAGATAGGAATGCCTCATCTCCAAGACCGGTCTCCCAGGGGAATGGGGAGGTCTATCAGGTACGGGACACAGTGAATTGGAGTTGACTGTCCTTGTAGAAGCTTGTCGTGGCGCAAGTACATACTTAGTGCATCCATGTAGATTGCTCACAACGACGCAGATTGCTTTCTGAATCGATCGTCATCAGATTTATGAGGTGTGATCCGTAATGATTAACATATCTAGGTTCTATTGCGACTAACGGTAAAGAAAACAGAATCATGACGGTTCAGACGGCGGAAGAGCGTCTCATCTCTCAGCGAATGCAGATGCGAGGAACTCCTCTATTTCTTTCTTGTGCTGGATCTTCATGGATTGTTGGTAAGTGAACACGAGGAAGCAGAATCGTTCGTACCTTGCTACCAGTCGCGACAGAGCTCGTCGGTTGACGTCCCGCGTAATAAGGATATTTTCCCCGATGGTATTGTGTCTCGTTGGCTGCAGTTAGGATGCGAGGGCCAACATAAGTCCAGGCTCCATTGTTGAGCGGTTCCTCCTGCAGTCCACGTTATTACAAGTAAAAAAGATGAGCAGCAAAAATATTCTACCTGACACCATAAAAGGTCAGCATTCGGGTATTTGTCCAGGTGCGGTGTGATCTGAAAACCATTAATTGACGGAAGAACCTGGAGAAAGCGACCTTACGAGATCATAAGGGAAAGGAGACAACTGTTCTATGCGACTTATGGCGACATCTTTAATGCCCTTGTCCTCGCGTTCTTGCAAGAGAGTATGGTAGACCTGACCTAGAGCTCGAGTCAGTCGCGTGGATCCCATCGAGTGGCACGAAAATTACCTGTACAAAGGATGTGTCGACGAATCTGTTCAGGAGGTACCAAGTCCTCTGGATGATGCTCGGGCAGATATCGCTGGAAGTGAGTATCTCCAATCATCTCCGATAGATCGGAACGTGCCCGGGGATGGCGCAGCAACGATTTCGAGAAGAAAACGATCAACTGATTACGAGTTGGCGTTCTGCACGTGAAGCGAAAGGGGAGGACATACCGGTTTCCTGAAGTCACGATGAATCTGCCGACGAAGGACATGGAACTATCTATTTGTTAGTATCGTCAACACGACGCTGTGAGCGCAACGCACGTAGTTGGCCGGTGTCCTTGTGAAACGTGTTAGCGATGGAAGGTGAGGTACAACGAAGAGGACTCACGTAGGATACACGACCTGCATGTTGCAGTCCTGATGCTGCCTTTCTATCTTCTCGAGCGTGGGGAAGACATGGGGATGGTCGTCGCAAAGTTGCAGGAAACGTTCTATTCTCCCACTCGAATGCTCCGGTCCTTGGCCATCGTAACCATGAGGCAAACTCATGACCAAGCCAGTTCGTTGTAGCCACTTCCGTTCTCCAGCTGCAATGAACTGGTCGATGATACATTGGGCATTGTTTGCAAAGTCACCAAACTGGGCCTCCCAGATGGTAAGGAAATTGGGGGACACGAGTGAATAGCCGAGCTCAAAACCGAGGGTGCCGTATTCCGAGAGAGACGAGTTACAAACGACGAACCGTGCCTGCTGCGAACCTAGATCGTTCAGCGGCACGTATTGCTTCTCGTTCTCTTGATCGTGGAGAACAGCGTGGCGCTGCGAGAAAGTGCCTCTCTCAACATCCTGACCCGATACACGAACGTGGACCTTCTCAAGGGCAAGAGAACCAAATGCAAGAGCCTCGGCGGTTGACCAGTCAATATTTGTACCCTCTTCAACGGTCTTTCCTCGCTGAGCGAGAATGCGCGCAAGGTTGCGGTGTGGGTTGAAGCCAGCTGGCCATTGGGAGATGGCTTTACCAACCCGCTGGAGAGTTTCCTCATTGGCACCAGTGGCGCGGGTTGGGAGCGTCTTCTCTGCTAGCGCGCGTGGCCCCGGGAATCCCGCCCAAGATGCCGAAAGCCATTCCTTGCTTGTGGGAACGTAATCCTTGGCGCCTGCAGCAGCCTTCTCTAACATTCCCCACACCCACTTCTTGTGCTCCTCGATATCCTTGTCCGTAAAGGTACCGCGTCCAACCAAGAACTTCGAGTATTGCGTCAACGTAGTGGGCTGCTTGCTAATGGCCTGGTACATCCGGGGTTGTGTGAAACTAGGCTGGTCGGTTTCGTTGTGACCGTAACGCCGATAGCATACAATGTCAATGACGACGTCGCGCTTGTACTTGGCACGATAGTCTGCGGCGAGTTGGCATACAAAGTTCACGGCCTCTGCGTTGTCGCCATTGACGTGGAAAATCGGCGAATCGATGGACTTGGCGATGTCAGATGGGTAGGGTGTTGAACGAGCGAAGCGCGGGTCGGTGGTAAATCCGATCTGGTTGTTGACGATGAGATGAATAGTACCGCCGGTTCCGTAGCTTGGTAAATTGTGGAAGCCCATAGTTTCGTACACAACACCTTGTCCTGCGAATGCAGCGTCTCCGTGGAGAAGGACGGCCATTGCAGAATTATGGGTAGTATGATCTCCTTCTACATTTTGTATAGCAAACGTCTTTCCAAGGACGACTGGATCTGCGGCTTCGAGATGTGATGGATTAGCGACCAGTGAGAGCGAGACCTTCTTTCCAGAAGGGGTGGGCCGAACATAGTTGGCACCCAAGTGATACTTGACATCACCAGTGGGGAAATCATCATCCAGAGCGCCAGAGAACTCGTTCAAAATAGCCTCGATGGGCTTGCGGATGACATTTGCCAACACATTGAGACGTCCGCGGTGGGGCATGCCAATGGTGACATGCTTCACACCATTGTCAACTGAGCGGTCGATCAATGCCTTCATCCCAGGAATGAGCGCCTCGCAACCCTCTAATCCGAACCTCTTCTCATTGGGGTATTTGCTAGCAATGAATTTTTCGAAGGATTCTGACCAGATGAGTCGGTCTAGAATCATACGCTTCTCTTCTAGTGTGTAGTTCCAAGGTTTGGGGATCTCGACTCTTTCCCTGATCCAATCACATTGCTCCTTGTCAGGGATGTGTACATATTGGATACCGATAGCACCGCCTTGACGCCGTTTAAATGCCGTTCGGTAATTTGGGAAGGAAACTTACAATAAATGCGTTGGAGTGTCTTTATGATGTCACGAAGTGACATTGATTTTCTATCCTCTGTTGCGAAATGGGGAAGAATACCAGGCCCGAGAGCGATTTGTTTATCCAAATCACGCTCTGTGAAACCGTAACGGCTGAGTTCAAGTTCCGGAGGGTGGACATCTGCAAGATCAGCATCGAGAATACCAAGAGGATCTAATTCGGCGACGTGATGACCCCGGACTTGATACGCGCGTACTAGGAGTTGGACCTAGCGCGAATTAGGGAAGGAACTGATACGAAGAGCGCTGTGCATACTTTCAAGTGATCGTCCAACTCTGCCCCTCCAACCGCGTGGAGAGCCGGCGCGCCGTCGGCGGGTGGAGCGATTAAACCGGGTGGTGGTTGGAATGCCTTGGCACTGGGCAGCCCGTGATCCATGCCAGAGAAATAGGCGGCCCATGAGACGTGGACCGACTGAGGGTCCTGCCTCCAGTGCCGGTACATTTCCTCGGCATAGTAAGCATTCGTACCGTTCGCGAACGGGTCGTTTGGCGAGGGTGGTGCCGCTGGAGTTGCCAACGAACGGCGTGCCACTGTAGTGGATACGCGCCCGGAACCTGCTCGCAGAGCGTACGGAAAGCGCCTTATTGCTTGCCGTGAAAGCATTGCGGGGAGGAGGTGACGGTGACGGAACGAAAGAGCCACGCTCGGAACTGCCAACCTTGTGGGTATATTATGTAATAGACACCGGAACAAGCCGGCCCTATTGCCGTACGCTTGTTTTCCGCAACAAGGCCCCCGAGGCAGAAAGTACTAATGGCTAAATTAACTCAGAGGAACCCGGATTTGAATGCTCTGATCCTTGTAAATCTTGCAGCAGGAAACGAGACATATACATGTTCATTTACTTGAGACCCGTCGCCACATTTTGCTTCCGCTCTCGGTAAAAATGGCTAAGGTTCTTCATGGCCTGTCCAAATCCGTCACACACAGCAAACCCGTCCCGAATCCACGGAGGCAGCTTGTTCTGAATATTTTCGGAGCAGTAACGCCGATCCACGAGAATAAGAGAAGCCCAGTCCATACGATGACGGATGGCTCGGCCTAACTTCTGGTAAGAGTCATGACTACGCGGCAACCCATCGGACCCGACTCACCAATACTTTGGTTAACCGCGCTCATGCACATATTTTCATAGAGTTCTGCAGCAGCGTCTTTCGTCCCTGAATTCCTTTTATTGCCCAGTCTCTTTTCTAGCTCGTTTGCATATCGCATCCGCTCTTGTAATTCCGGCGAATTCTTGTTTGCGAATGGCAGCCCGACAACGATCACAGCTCGGGCAAGCTCGTCCGAGAAGTTGAGACCCTCTGAAAGTTTCCCGCCCACGACTGCAAACATTATGGCGCCCGTTCTCTTGTCGGACACATCGGTCGACTAATAAGTGGTGAAGAGCTTGCTGCAGACAAGTAGATTATTGAACAAACCAAGGTTCGTACCGCATCCGCATACTCTCGTAGTGTTGACTCAACCCCGCCACTTTCCTGCGGCTCTAAGAATACCTGAAACATCTGGTCAGCGCTCCACCTTCTGCCACGAAAACTCAAGTTTACCGCCTTCTTCACCCCAAATTTAACCATATGTTGTGTGTTTTTCCAAGCTTTCTGTGCAAGGTTCAAAGACGAGTAGGATGGAAAAAACACAACCATCCCTCCAGGGACCACACTACAAAAATTCAATATAAGTTGTCCCAATTCATTGAGCAAACGCTCGTCCGCCTGTTGGGCATATTTGAATTCTAGGAGGGAACCTGCCGGACCCTTGGTAACACATAATGTTTGAACATGCGAGCGCGGAACGATATGACCACACGAAAAAGTCGATAACCTCTCCGAGGGCAACCAGGGGAACAGCTGTGCGATCACATCTGACATCTATCGTTTCGTTAGTTCACGATAAGCACTCAACAGCGAGCCGTAATAACCGGTGACATTGTCCCGCCTGCCAATATGACCGACCGCGCCCTGTCAACCACTTCGCGAAATGTCATCGAGGGATTGAGAAGTTGATACCTTATCTCCATCTCTTGGGCATGGTCACCCACGAGGGAGAGAATGATCCGTCCATCTGGTTATTTGTTATGGCATGAATTCCCTCATGAAATCCGAGATTACCTTCTCTGGCACCGACAAGGCCAACCATAAGAGCTTCGACTGTATGAAGTGGCGGAGTACCTTGGTTGCTTGGCTTCCTGGATGTGGACTCCCCTGTGCAACATTCGACAGAAACCGTTAAGAAAAGCAACAGGACATACTCTGATCCTGTCGACTCGATACCGCTTCCGCGTAGCCAGATATCTTTCTTGCAATCTACATTGTCATCAGGCAAATGCCCAGCCCGAAACAAAAAAAAGAATTACCTTGCTCTTCTTCAAGTACGCCTCGATTTCAAGTAAATTGATCCCTGCTGCTTTCCGGCCTAGCTTCTCCATAAAGTCCGGAATCGACAAAACCTCTGTTCTCGCATTGGTAGTTGAACTAGCTGCTGGCTTGGTTGTTTTCCAGTCCTCCATGACCTTCTGGATTGCTTCCATGTAACTGATGAGTCGCTTGAGGTGAAGACTGTGTAGCACAGAAAGACGCGTGCGGAACTTTGCGTGGTACGTCGTGACCTGAATTAACGAGGTCGACAATGTATGAGATGTTACACGGACACTCGATAATGAAAGCAAAGTGGGAATCAAGTCTAATGAATGATTTGGGAAATGGACTCTGGAAGGTTAGCACTTACTATGAGCTTCATCAATTATGACAATTTGGTTCGAGAGGTCTATCCCCAGAGCCTCTCGCGCTGATTTTTGTAAGAGAAGGTTATATGGAAGAGCCACGAGCTGTGCCGATCAATTAATGACGTTGTGATCAAAAGAAAAGTCGAACAAACCTCTGCTTGAGGAATTGCCCTACGAGAGCCATAGTATGGGCATATTTGGGCATTCTTCCCAGCAACGGCGAGATCTTCGATATCTTTAGGAGACGCCTGCAGAACAACTATAAATGTTTGCCGTCATTGGAAGTTCGACATATGAGACAAACTAAGATTTGGTCTCGAAGATCAACCAACTGCACTTGGTCCTCTGGGGATGGGAGATACGGACACCGTTTTTCCTTGTGCCCTGTAACCATAATCAGTCGACTCACTCGAAATCGTAACAAAAGCCTTGACCATCTTGCAGTTCCCGGCATTTTTCATCCAAGTTGCCTGGTCTTGACCTGATATCCTCATTGATGCAGAGCTGTTTACGGGATGCAAGGGACACGGTTCGCCACTGCCGGCGACCAGTCCCCGAATGATCTCCTTCATCGAAATCCACGCTCCGTTTCTTGCTTTGATGAGTAGAAGGATGAACAGATATGCCCCCATCGCCACGGCCATCAGAAATGTAAGAAACATGTTTGAAATTCAATTTTTGAAGTTCGGGAATGATTTGAGTCAGCTGAGAATGAGTACGGGACGCATAGTAAACTTTAGTACATGTCGGTTCCTGAACGTCGACTCGTTCGCAATTTGAGACAGTGTTGTTAAGTCTATTTCAATTCGACTGTCAAGCAGGATCGATTATACATCTAAAAGGACATACTTTTTCATCAGATCACGGACGGCGGGAGAGATATTGTCTTGTTGATCAGCCATTTCACGATCGGGGAGGTATATATCTTCATTTTGCTCGTCAGGTACTTGAGTGTTTTTCGCAGAAACGCGCTATGCCCGAACGTCAGAGGTGGTGAACTCGAGTGTCAATCTCCCTACTTGACGTTTCGCGAGTCTTGCATTGGCCAATGCTCGCAAGCGGGCCTCGGCCTTTCTCGCTTTTTCCAGCCTTTCCTCGTAGTCGAGGTCCTGTGCCTCTAGTTCTCTTTGTCTAATCTGAGCCGCTTGTGCAGAGACCCACGCCGGTGCTATAGACCGCGTTGCAGGACGTGCGGACAGACATGAAAAGAACCTACCGGTACTGTGAACCGCCTGGTGGGAAATTTCACCTTTGCGTGCACGTTCCCGTTCGTCTGTGAGCCAGGATAAGCTTGAGCAGAGGAGACTGAGGGTCTTTCCCTGGAAAAAGAGTCAGCAATTGAGAGAGACTGTCTCAATCTCGGTGCGCACCGTGCCTGTTGGACTCTCGATGATCGTGACGTGCCTTTTTTCGATGGAAGAGTAGACATGTTTCATGAGGTCTGTCTGAATAGGATAAGGAGGGTCATATGGAAAGGCAGGGAACCTCTCGGGCGTGGGCAGTACAAGATCTTCGTGGGTGGTAGTTGACATCATGGGGTGGTGTCGGACGCGTCGCGATCGCGTCACGGTATACGAGCTCAGAACGGTGTCGCGTGATCTCGGACCGCACAAAGCACACAGACCTTGCACTTACTAGCCGCCGAGATCTGGCAGGAAAGAACGTTCTAGATTTTGGGTCAATCGGATGAACCGAATCTTTGATGAGAACTGATGGAGTGGAGAATCAAAGTTCGAGCTTGAAAGTATGTAATTAAAAACGTAGTCATAGGGTCTCCGTAGTAAAAACTAAGGGGGGTGGTACTGGAATGAGAGCAAGGTAGTGCGGCCAACAGACGAGGGAAAAAAATAGTCAGAGTACAGAATCATACAACCTTCCTTTGTCGTACTAGTATATGTGCATGGCTAGTGCGTCTATGGTGCCATCTCACAACCATCGTCAGATCCTTGAAGCCCATGGGGTGACTGATGGAATATCCCAAGGCGTTCAAGGTTTAAATCCGGGAAAGAATTTCTTGAACCATTTGTCCGCTGCAGCATGTTCCTCCTTCAGCCGAGCCAGTAATGGCTTGATCCTAGCAAACGCATCTTCAGCTGATAGTTTGACCTCTGGCTCCTTGTCGGGGTCAATGCGGTTGCCAAGATGCTGTATCTTTTCGCAGATTTCCTGGACCTGGACGACACCCAACGCTGCAGACGAGCCTTTGAGAAAGTGACCATGTTTGCCAAGCTGTGTCAGTTCATGCTTTGCGCTAGGAGCAAGTGAGACATGAATATTACTGTGTAGGGACAGACCAGCGCACAAGCATTCGTCCATGAGCTTTATGGTTGCCTGTGTTTGTTCGAGGTAGTCTTTGACCATGCCTCGGGAAAACTCCTCCTCCTCGTCCCCCTCGTCCAATTCGAGTATCTGTCTGAACACCTCCATATCGACGACGACACGATTGGCCGACGACTTTGGAGGGGCAAAGAGTGGTGGTTAGCGCTGTGACGGTGGTGTCTTGGCAAAGCATGGGGAGATGCGGAGGGGCAGATGGTAAGACCTACCTTGTCCGGACATGACTCTGGGTGTGGTTCTGATGACGGGGTGGCGACAGGCTGAAGTTTGCAGGGTTCTTCGGACACGGCACGAGACTTGGCGTCAAGCTTCTTGAGTGGCGGGGCTTTGTTAGACGGGGAAGGCGGAGGTCGTTTGGGGCTTTCTTCGTGGTAAATGGGGGAGCGTGTCCGCATTGACGTTGGGTCTGCGAAGCGGGAGGACATGAGCAGGGGGAGAAGGAAAGGAAAGAAGATGCGGTGGACAAGAAAAATGACTATGAAATAGGCTGACGGGGTCACTAGCTGAGGGATCTCTTCCGGACACTCGAGTACATAATTGGACGGCCGACCGATTATCGACTTTTGGCAAAGACATCACAGCCTACTACATTAATGGAAAACCCTTGCCGTTTGCAAATAACCGCACTCAACCTCGACCCACAGCGGACATCCGATCGTGCTCGTCATGCCCTACCACCTTGCGCACACGCAGCCTCGCGATTTCATCGTCCGAATACCCTAATTCCTGCAAGATCTGCGCACCCACAACTCAGTCGGCCGAACCGAGTCTAGCATCACAGTGCCCCACATACCTCCGTCGTATGCTGTGAAAGCCAAGGCGGTGGTCGTCGCACTGGCATCCGCCTGCCGTTGTAGGTAACCGCGGGCGCAACCATTCTAATTTTCCCGGCACGCGGATGCTGGTCGAGCAATCTCAGCCCTGAAACCACGTTGCGCAGGCGAGACACCTACATCAATCTCTATCGTTGATTCGCGCGCAACTGCTTGCGGATGTGCAAATGTCTCACTGATATTATTGATTGGCCCAAACGGAATGCTTGAAAAGAGTCATTTCGTCTGAATGCATTTAATCCCAATGAATACGAACCCAACGCCACTCAGCCGTTCGATCCAGTATTCTCTATCGTGCCGTTTCAGCGCCGTACAGATTATGTCAACGAGTGCTGCCCGATTCGCCACACGATCCGCGTTTGTCGAAAAGCGAACGTCATCAGCAAGTTCAGGTTGTCCAAGGATCGTGGTAGCGAGGAGCCTAAACTGGACAGATCGGTTCAGCGGGTGAGTCGAGATGGCCCTCAACGAATGAGACTACTTGTTTGTCGTTGCCCGCACCGATCATTAAAAAGCCATCTTGACACGGAAAAACTTGGTATGGTACTATTGAAGGGTGCGCAGTTCCGTGACGAGAAGCCTCTTGCCCGGCGATGAGGTAATTAGATGCTATGTTAGCAAGTCCTGCAAGCTGATCGACCTCGGTGGAGATCTTGGGTATAAAAAGATGCAAGCCTACTTGAGTCTCGAACAGGTTGCAATCAATCCATACCCCTTGTCCGGTCTGATGCGCAGAACGCAATCCCGCCAAGATGGCACCATGGGCGTAGAGGCCAGTCATGATATCGGTAACAGCCACTCCAACCTTGCATGGGGCGGAGTCAGCTTCGCCTGTGCTAGAGCGGTTTATGGCACACAGCAACGGAGAGGGTGGGATAACGTGCTAACATGTGCATCAGGCCTGCCTCAGCTTCGATGATAACATCGTAACCTGCGGCTTCGCGGTAAGGCCCTGTTTGCCCATAACCTGTTCAAGGCGTTGTGGGTGTGATTGACATGTGAGAAGAAGAGATCGATACCAGTGATTGAAGCGTAGACGAGACGCGGATTGATTTTTCGGCAATCTTCCCACCCAAGACCCAAGGACGCAAGTTTGCCAGCGATAAAATTTTCAACCAGGACGTCCGAGGACCTCAGGAGTTTGTGCAGGATTTCGATGCCCTCGGTTCGTTTGAAATCGACTGTGATTGACCTCTTGTTCCGATTAACCGCAAGGAAATAGGCCGATTCTGGTGGCAGATAAGTGTCGTGGGGTGCACCCTCTATTACTGGGGCAGATGGGGGTGACCACGATCCTGATTACAAGTGTGTCACGAATCCCATCAAAAATGAGGATTTTGTGAAACTGACGTGTGTCATCTCCTCTAGATATTTCTTCCACCTTTATGACATCTGCGCCCAAGTCTGCCAAGAGCATGGAGCAAGTCGGACCAGCCAACACCCTTGTCAGATCGAGGACCCTTACCCCCTGTAGAGGTGGGGAGATACCAGGGCCATTGGCAGTGGCAGACAAGCACCTTGCGCCGACCACATGTCGAGACCTTTTGAGCACGAGCAAGGCGGTGGTGGTGTTCCTGAGAAACAATGGCATTAGTGAGGACATGAGAACGGGACGCGACGGTACCGAAATTTAGAGTAGACAGAGTGTCGGATGTCTGGCTAATTTCATTCCTCGGCTGGATGAACGGTTAACACAGGAAATGGAGACCCTCTGACACTCGACTTCACCCGTGATACCCTCACCTCCGACTCCTCGTGGTGCAGCGGGGTAACCCCAGCGGCCCACTCAATAATGGGTTTCTTTTCTTCCAGGACACCCGGAGAAGAGACCATCGAGGACGACAAGTCCAACGTCGTCCAGGTCATTCGGTCCCGATTCGTCAGTACTCTCACATTCATCATCTTTTCATCCTCGCCACTTACTCCGCAATGCAGTACGGTAAATACAAGGGAAAGCTCTTGCACGTCGGCGCGAAATCCGCCAACCGGAACTCCCACTCGTCTTCCAGCCTCGTCCCTTCGCCACTTCGATCCCTCGAACCATCCAGTCCCAGGTTGGCGCCACGGGCTCAAACAGATGCGATAACGTCCGTATTTGCCTTCTGCTCAGGTCTCTCGAAGGTTCACTTTGCAAGGCAGTTCGGCTCTCGCACAGCGTCTCAACGAATTGGCTGCAGCCAACGCGGAGGGATTGCTAAAGTAAGCTCTTTCGTTCACACAAGAGCGAACAAAAGCGAGAAATCCTTCCCAGCGACGAAGAGTATCGGCTATTACGGCAGAACATTTTCGAACGGCTAGCCACTGGCATCCCAGTCTCATCGGAGACACCTGTCATTCCCTTGGGCTCTTACAATCATTCCCTCCATGAAGGCAAGTCGACTAGATCAATCTCGTCTCTTATCTGTACTGAGTACCGTTTATCGTGCAGTCTCGCAGTTTCACTCGCAACCTTGTGGCCCTCATCCATTTCAGGTCAAGTCCCGTCGGACTCCTTCTGTTCGATCCAAATCTTCGGTGAAATCTGCCGTGTCCAACTTGTTCAAGCGTGGGGGCAGTCGTCGCATCAGTACGAATTCAACACTAGAATGCACCATCAGCGAATCGTCAAGCACGTCCGCATTGGGTTCCTGGACAAGCCCTTTCAAACGAAGAACCATACCCGCAGACATAAGAAGTGTCAGTTCGGCCTTCCGACCAGATTCCCAACTTGGTCATAGCGTCATGCCCACACAGTCGCGCCAAGAGATTCGCTTACTTGGCAGCGATTCCCCCCAGTCGGTCTCTCGGAGTATGCGCCGGCTCGGCACTATGACACCGCCGTCTTCTTTTCCCATCCGTCTTGATCCCAGGCACTCCCCTTCGATCCTCACAAGCGATACGTCGCCGGACGACGACAATGCGAAATCATCTCAGGATATTCGTCTAGAGATCGAAGCAATGGAGGCAGAAGGCCGGCGGTTGCTTGACGCCTTCAATGGACTAGAGCTCAGCGCGCTGACGCGGAGTCAACACAGGACGGGCCATTCGCCATTACCCCGCTCACCTTCATTATCTACTATGAATCGTAGGAATGGCGGAGAATATAGCGATTCCTTTCTTATGGCCGGTGGTAGTGCATCGGGGCGGGGAACACCATACCATGGCTCCGACACTGATGGTGTCTCTCTCCGGTCGACAACTTCATATGGGACCAATGTTTCCCAGCCGCGTTCTCATCGTCTTAACCCGTCCCTTCGGGCAATTGGCCCGCTGGCCTCCAGCGCAGCGAACCGAAAAAGATCCATGTCGTCATTGTCTTCCCGCGCTCGCATTCCACCCGCGTCAACACCCCCAGCGCTCGCCCATGCACGTTTGCTAGGAGACCTGGGGAGTGTATCGAGCGTTAATCTGGTGAAGTTGCCTAGCTCAACGTCGACGATGGATGAAGATCCAGAGACGGTTGCCCTTGAAGCCGAGCTATTCGATATCCGACGACGGCGTCAAGAGGTGACCGCTAGGTATCAGGACCGTCTGGAGTACTTGCGAGCCCAGCTGAAGGGTGCTGAGTTGCGGGAGAAATTGTTGCGAAAGTAAGAGATGTGATTGGTCTAAAATAATACGCCCTTCGCCTTGGCTTGTTCTATAACTTTGCTTCCTTTCTATTTAAATTTAAGTACTATTGATGTAGAAGGAGTTGAACGGACCGCCGTGTTGTCGAGTTCTTAATACCGTCGTACTTTTATGGCAATTGCCAAGTCAGCGCGCAACTACCCGAAACGACCATTGCTACGTTCAACAACCACAAAGGCTCGGGCCTGTAATTAGTGGGAAAACCACCATGAGCAGTTACGAGCCTTCCGGAGGTGGCCAGGACGACGGTGAGAACCAAGTATTCACCTCGGGTTCTACACCCGCCCCATCCACGCACGTGCAGCCTCCTCATCTCCCCCCCAGTCGCAGTTACAGCTATAATCGGCCAGCTGCGGAAATACCACCGCATCATCATCAGGGAACCTCCTACTTTCCGTCTTCCAGTCGTTCCCTTTCTCCTCCTTCCCGCCAGCCTCTCCAACGATCGATGTCGTCGAGCTCTTCTAGAGACAGAGCGAGAAGTGGGAGCCTTGGCAGTACGCGAGGCAACGCGAGAAGCTTTCGCGAGCCCAATATGCTCGCTGAAGAGCAAGAGGATCCCAACGATACGGGACCCAATCGTCATGCATCGGGCAAGGCTGTCGCTGACGACTCTCTCGACTCGGATGACAGTCCAGAGACCGATGATACCGACCGAGAGCGCGAGGACGATGACCCCATCACTCTCAAAGATCGTCAATCTCTCATAAACGTCGAGCACCCTTTCGGTCTGCGTATCTGGAAACCCGCTTTGTACAAAAAGTCTAGGTCCATTACGCGCAATGCAGACGCTGCGCTGCATTCAACTCCCTCAGCACAGGCAGAACGCCATTTGTTGCCCGGAAATATCTTCTGGGTTCTCTGCTTTGGTTGGTGGCTGGCTTTAGCCTGCTTTGCGGTATCGGCCATCCTCTACTTTGTCCCCTTGGGGGGTCGCAGATATTCTACGCTGGTCTTTGGCTTGGGTTGGTATGTTGCCTGGCCTTTTGGCAAGTATGTCGAAGGCAATAGCGAAGATGCTGGTGACGAGGAAAGTCAGCTGGAAGAGAACGGCGACGGGGACGGAGCACCGTCGCACAAGTCCGCTGGTGCTACCCCTCTCCAATCCCAAACTACCCTGTTAGCACACCCTCCGAACGAGGGCACGTCCTTGCTACCGACAGCTAATACATGTCAACTCCTCTTACCTTCCAAGTCCTATGGAGCCGCGCCGTCACCCACCATATCAACCGATGCGTACCAAAGGGTGTCCGAAGATTGGTTGGGTCGTACCGTGTTCTGGGTAGCCTTCTGCTTGGTGATCGCACCTCTTATGCTCTTGACGTGCATCACATGCTGGGCACTTATCATCACCATCCCTATGGCGAAGCTCAATTGGGCGTTAATAAAATACATGTTCACGAACCCGACGAGGCTTCGATTCTGCGCCCCGCCACCTGTGGTCATCGTTACATCCACTCACACCGCGTCGTCAACCACCTTGCCCTTGCCAACCGAAACGTCCGGGTCTGCAGCCCCACCACCTGTCGAGTACTCCGTAAAGCATCCCCGTCTATCTCAAGGTCAAACTGCACCTTCAGCTTCAGGATCGCCAAAGTCAACCGTACTCTTGTGCGTGTATCGCGCGATAGGATGGAATTATTACAAGTACACCGTTGGTGGAGTCAACATTATATTTGTCAACCTTCTTCCCATCGTGTTCTTCGTCATATTCGACGGCTTCGTGCTACTTCCTTTGGTCGAGCGCAGCGAAAAGGTTCCAGCGATACTGGCTTTCCTCACTTCTCAGTCACTCATTTTCATCACCAGTCTTGCAAGCGTGATACCACTCTCTTACTTCATTGGCATGGCCGTTGCCTCCATCTCCGCCCAGTCCTCCATTGGCATGGGTGCTGTTATCAATGCTACATTCGGTTCCTTTATCGAAGTCATCCTGTACAGCATTGCCCTCACTCAAGGAAAGGGGCATCTTGTCGAAGGATCGATCGTAGGGAGTTTACTTGCAGGAGTTCTCTTGATGCCAGGCACCAGTATGTGCGCGGGCGCCCTCAGGAAGAAGGAGCAAAAGTTTAACGCCAAGAGTGCGGGAGTCACGAGCATGATGCTCATCATGGCATTCATTGGCACTCTTACGCCAACACTGTTCTACCAAGTCTATGGGAACGTGAGTGCAACCGAATCTTGCGCGTTCAAATTCTGACCTTGCCTTTAGTTCCAATTGGTCTGCAGTGGTTGTCCTGATGGTCCTCGTCGAGATGTTCCAAGCTGGAAGTGTGATCATTGCTCTTATCAACACCCTGACCCTGTCAAGGATCCATTCTACCAATCGACCGTTAAGAGTTTAATGTACTTTTGTGCAGTCATTCTTCTATTTGTAAGCATGGGGACGATGTCTTTTCCCCTCAAGATACTCAATATTTTACCAGTCATACCTCATCGGGCTGTGGTTCTCTCTACGCACACATGCTTCCCAGATCTGGCAAAACCCCCAGCCATTGTTACACTCTCTCGAAATACCGCCTTCCCATCGCATCTCTGGATATCAACGCGCTCCAGCTTCCAACGTCGCACTGCAACCCGCCCTCCGAGAAGTCAATAAACGTGCAGATCAAGTGGGTACGGAGCACGATACACCGACTAGTTGCCAGGTCCCGGCCTTTAAGACCGTGGAGTCTACACCTGTCCAGCAGTCAGCTGGGGTTGCTCGTTCTCCCGTCTCGCCGTCCCTCAAGCGCGTGTCCTATGCGCCTCCACCTTCAACCCAGCAGCACCTCACGCCACTCATGGAAAGTGTAGACTTGGCGATCAAAAACACTCAGCTGCCCGAGAGCTTGAGCAAGGACGATTTCACGCGAGCAGTTGCGGTCGCGACTGTTAGTGCACTAAGACACCAACAGAGCCATTATACGTCCCCAGCACGAATGAGGACATCCGTAGCTGGCGATCACGATACTGGGGTTGGTGGTCATGGACATGAGGCTCCCGAATGGAGCAGGTCGACTAGTGCCGCTGTACTGCTAGCGTGCACCGCGCTGTACGCGATTATTGCCGGTGTGTCTTATCCCCCATGATGACATCCTCATAATTGATTGAAACATGCAGAGCTCCTGGTTGATGTCGTCGATGTCGTGTTGAAGGACTCGGGCATTGATGAGAAGTTCCTTGGTATCACGCTCTTCGCTCTAGTTCCTAATACCACAGAATTCATGAATGCCATTTCGTTCGCTTTGAACGAGAACATTTCGCTTAGGTTTGCACTGATCGGTGCCAGCGTCATTGTTTGCTGACGACCCTTGCTAATCACAGCATGGAAATTGGTTCTGCATACGCACTTCAAGTCTGTCTTCTCCAAATCCCTGCCATGGTCGCTTTTTCTGCGTGGCATGCTCCCGAAAAGATGGGAGAAATTGCATATTCATTCACGTAAGTGTCTCCTCGATTCGTTGACGTTTGGATCACTAGAGCTTTCGTGCTAGACTCATATTCCCGCGTTGGGACGTCGTGGTTATCATCCTTGCTGTATTCCTGATGACCTACACATACATTGAAGCCAAGAGCAACTACCATCGAGGTAGCATTCTGATTCTCAGGTGTGTTCCTCGACCACCCTTCGAGGCGGTGATGCAACTAATGTTGATGATTTCAGTTATCTTGTTCTTGTGGCAGGATTTTACTTTGCGCCTCGAGTACCTGATGACCAAGCCGATATTGCGCTGGTCTCGTCTGTTTCTACATCAACCCGTTTTCTGGCCGGTTTCTGGTCCTGGTTTGTCATTCCTTAACTGACTGAGTGCAATTATATGTAGTTACATTGAATTCTCGAGATACACTTGCTGTGAATGAATGTCTGAATGCTTTCTTTATTACCTTGTGTACTAGATAAGGTTGTGCAGTGTTGGCAAGGGACAAGAAACAAATTGCCAAGATCCATCTCAATCTGGGACAGGAGATGTTACACACGGCCCTCCGATGAGTCCTGGACCCCGATAATTACCATTAGGGTAGGTCAAGTATTTATTGAACTATTGAGATCAAATCTGTAGGGGAAAAAAAGATGAAACAAAAGGAGCCCCCACTTCCATCCTCAGCCCTTTTTGGCTTGTCTAAAAAAAACCCCCTTTGGTGTTAGTCTGGTGACCAGACTGCTATGAGGAAGTTGCCGAGGCAAGGCAATCCATCGATAGACAGTCTGGTATATTTGGTTGTGACGTTAGGGGGACGAGCAAATTTGCACGAGCACATGATTGATGGCCAATGAGAAAACTCAGAATTTACTCCTGAAAACAATGATTTTGCGGAGTGTGGTCTGGGTTTGAATATTCATCAATCTAATCTATGCTATTGATTGAGCTTGATCTCCCTGATCACCCAAATATATGGACAGCCCAGCTATCAGAACCTTCATGGAGGTTGTCCGACGTGCCTCAACCAACATTCTCATACAACTGGGTGCAACATTACTATCAGATCAACTACCACATGAATACATAGAGTTGTTGAAGTGACAAATCTCCACAGTGTAAGTGTTCCCTTCCAAGTTCACTCTCAAAAAGCATATCTTTTCAGATTTCACTGGCTTCTGGTGCTGCAATCGCCACAAGGACACCAGCTTCAACATCACCTTCTTTTTCCACAGAAAAGTCTACCTTGGCATCAAATCTAGCGACATCAAGCATGAACCCAACTCAAAGGCAACAAAATGAAAATGACATCAAACATGTGCAGCAGGCAAACGGCAACAGCTCCTGAACCTCCTCATTGACTGGTGCAAATGGGCTCACATGCACGATCCAATCTCCTTGATCACATGGATTATCAACAAGATGAACCTTGATGTGCCCTGCAAGACACACCTGTTGAACCTCACATCTTTACAGGATCTTGTTGGGCTCCTCAATGAGACAGAAGATTGGGCAAACAAACATGGGACTGCGATATTTGATATTGTTGATTGGTTCAACCAGCAGCATCAGTCGGAACCGTTGAACACACCACAAGTCTTTGTTGACGACTGTCCATCAAAAAGAGTGAAAGTGATCAGATTCGCTCCCATTCAGACACCTGAAACTTTCTTTGCAGCGATGTAATGGTAGCAGTCCATGTAAACTCTACTCTGTACCAATGGAACTACTGTCTGGTTCATCTGAAAAGCTAAGGCTGATTGAGGGTATTTTGTCCACGTCACTTTCAAACCCTTGACCATCTTTCATTGCCTTTACCTTTTGATTGAAGGTTGCAAGTGTTGACAACACCAATTTCTGTTCTCCAACCGTGATTACATCAACAACGGGTCTAACAAGCTTTTCTTCATTCCAGTCTTGCTTGAAATGATGCAGCTCCAGTTCTCTGACTTTGAATGCAACCTTGTTGACTGCTGAGGTTGTATTTGGATCAATGTGAGTGATGCCATGGTAGGAAGTCTTGAGTGCAAAGAGGATGTCATATCCCTAATCTCGGGCGTGGCTCTCAACTCTGGGCAAGTCCGAACGGACTTGACTTAGTAGTTTTCGAGATGTCACTCTGAATCGATGGACTTGTGCCGGAGTTGTCAACTCCGGCCAGACTTCACTTACCCCCATTTGTATTAGTCTTGTCCCTTTTTGCTTGTCGCGTACCTGTACAGCCCACCGGCTTATCGCCTCCCTGTCTACATTCTTGCTTATTCGGGCTATGTTACGCCACTCATTCAGTTCTCGCTTGTACCCTATGGACTTTGTCATCTCCGGTCTGGACCTACTCCGGACTTCAGTGTATAATCTCTGTACTCTGTATTTGATTCTCTTCAGTTTGAATATCAACTTAGTTTCCCTCTCCTCTCATCTCGGTCCTCCTCATTCTCTCTTGCCCTCTTCTCTATACCGCTTCCAAATACCAGGGCACGGGATTGGCAAGGGCGCGACATATAAGTCTTGTGCCGACGCCCTGCTCCGACCTCCGCTCCGTACCTCCGCCGACATCTCCGTCGGACCTCCGGTCCCCTTTCGTCCTTCTACTCGTTTTGCCCCGGACCTCCGACCGGACTTGAGCCGGAGGGACCCGGACTTAACAGTATATTCAAACTCAACCTTGTCAACATCCCTTTTCATCAGTTATGTCCAACTACGATTACACCTCACGTCGTGCTACGCGCCGACAACTTCTCCAAGCTGGTTTTGGTCAATCACGTACTGTCCCAGGAGAGTACTTCAGCCTCACCCAGCACGCCTTGCCCTCTATCTCTGCGGCTTGGCGCGCTCCGCTATCTCCGCTCACCCCGCTCCCACACGACCTCTCTCCGGCCGGTCCGCGTTTCCGTACTGTCACCGACGACGACATGTACGACGACTACCCCCCAATGGCAGGAGCAGGCGGTGGTGGTGACGATGGTGGTGGCAACGATGGTGGCAACGACGGTGATAACCCCGTTGACCCCGACCACAACTCCGAATCGTCAAATCCGGACACTGCACGGCTCTTCGGGGAGAACCCCGGAAGCAACGAGAATGTCAACCAAGTCCCTCTAGCCTACGAACCCTTTGACAGACTCGCTCAGGCCATCGAGAATATGACTCGCCAAGCGCTCCGTCCTAAGCCTACAACGAGCGAAACCAAGACGAAGGTCTGAGAGCCAGACACTTTCGACGGGTCCGACCCGAAGAAACTCTGGCCTTTCGTCGTTCAGTGCAAGCTCAACTTCCAGGCCAACCCCAAGTCGTATACTTGCGATCGGAGCAAAGTCACTTTCGCTCAGTCTTATCTCAAGGGTATGGCCCTAGACTACTTCGAGCCGGACTTGCTCGGAGCAGCACCGGCCCGCGTCCAACCCTTGTGGATGAACGACTGGCAAGCATTCCTCTATGAACTCCAGTCCAACTTTGGCCCCCACGATCCCATCGCTGAAGCAGAAGCTCAGCTCGAGCAACTGCGGATGCGCGACAACCAGCGCATCACCAAATACATCGTAGAGTGGAACCGTCTGGCCAACCAAGTCCGCGAATGGGGCCCCGGCGCACTCCGTCGGAGCTTCTACAACAGGCTGCCGGACTGCATCAAAGACGAAATCACTTGCCAGGGGAAACCCGACACCATCCGTGACCTCCGTACCCTCTCTCAGACAATCGACCAGAGATACTGGGAACGCAAGGAAGAAATTACTCGCGCCCAGAAGAACTCCAGTTCGACCTCCGGAGGCAACTCCACCTCTAAGTCGTCGAGCTCCGCTCCGGCGAACAATAACAAGCCCAAGGACGACAAGTCCAAAGGCTCCTCCACCACTCCGTCCACCTCCGCCTCTAGCTCCGGCAACTCCGCCGGCGGAGGCAACAACAACAATAACAAGAAGGGCAACAACTCCGGCTCTTCGAACAAGTCCGAGATCTCGTCGAAGCTCGGTAAGGATGGTAAGCTTCTCCCAGAGGAGCGCCAGCGCCGGCTCCGACTCAACCTTTGCCTCTTCTGCGGCGAAGGCGGTCATAATGCCAAGGACTGTCCCAAGTCGACCTCTAGAGCGTCGAAGGCTCGTGCGGCCGCCGCAACTCCGGCTGCCTCCGCCTCGACCTCCGCTTCTTCGGAGGCGAAAAAATAGAGTGCGGCTCCCATGTAGCACAGAATGGGAGTCGCGTTGACCCGGACTGTGCTCTTAAGGAGTTACGTCTCAACGCGTCCGCTCTCTCCGATCTGTCTCTCTGTCCTCGTGTTTCTCTTTCCGCTTACGATATCTCCGATGTCCCTACTTTAATTGACTCCGGTTCTACTCACTGTTTTATAGACTCTTCTTTTGTTGAAAAACATAAAATCCCTACGTACTCCGTTCCTCCGCTTGTGCTCTGCTTATTTGATGGTTCTTCTAACACATGTATTACCTCCGCTATAGACACTTCCGTGACCTTCGCTTCGGGCTCCTCCTGAAGCGACCAACAACCAAATAATGATTGCGTCAGCCAGCGAAGGCTGTCCTAGGTCGATACTCACAGGCTTAGACTTTGAGACGAAGGGGACTCTGAGTCGATAGACGTTGGTTGTAGGGAGGAAACCAAGAGGACAAGACTAAGGTCCCTTGGTACATGTATTGACCTTTATATACTACAGGACTACTGTGCACGGACCAACTACTATATCTGGTAAGTGTCCGTGAAAGGAAATGGAATGAGTCACGATGACAGATAAGGAGTACAAGGTGAGTCAGAGTGACGTGGCGTGATGACGTGTTGTGGAGTCATTGTGACGTGTCACGCACGTGACT
Source organism: Boletus tylopilopsis (assembly GCA_038093875.1). Lineage (NCBI taxonomy): Eukaryota > Fungi > Basidiomycota > Agaricomycetes > Boletales > Boletaceae > Boletus > Boletus tylopilopsis. The sequence continues at coordinate 7,095 of JBBPTB010000139.1, read as the reverse complement.
CAGGATGAGTCATGGAAGATCTATGTGACGTCATATGTCACGTGACTGCGAAAGATAAGATAAGATAAGAGAGAAAAAGGAAGGGACGAACGAGGAAAGAAAATGAACGATCATAACACTACCCCCTCCTTATGGTCGAATGTCCTCAATCGACAAGGATGTCATCCGCGGGGAGCTCCTGTGCGAGCTGGTGATCCCACATCGAATTCCACGCTTCGTTGGCAGCGGCCTCAGTCCAACCGGAGGGAGATGGGTCAAACGTGGCTGCGTCGGCGGAGGAGACGGGAGGCGGAGCGAAGGAATAACATTCGATGAAAATAATACCGGTTTGCCCCAGATAGAAGGCGAGACCAGTATAGAGGGGAAGACGATGTGACTGCCAGAGATAAAAGAGGATGATAATGGTAAGGAGGGCGGAAAGCGTGACGATGGGGACAAGGAGCGCGAGTGGGGCGAAGATGGCGACGAGGACAAGGAAGAAACCAAAGAGACCAACAGGGAGAAGGTGAGGAGAGGGAGGAGGTGCGACGACAGGAAAGGACCAAGCAGCGAAGTGGGACTCCATTGTTAGGTGACCTCAACCTCTTCGAGCCGGTTAAAAGGCAAAAGGTGAGCGGGTTTCTCCGGGATTGGAGCCCCGCAAAAGGCAAAGATGTTGGTGAAGTCAGCCTGGGTCAGACGGAGTCGTCGAGGAGCCGAGGGATGTGAGTCATGGAAGTCCTGAATAGCATCCGAGGCATGCGTCAGGTGAGAGACGTGTTCCCAGGTTCGTTCTGTTTCATCATATCCTTTCCAATGTACAAGGTATTCGAATCGTCGGTTTTTTAGTCGGGAGTCGACGATCGCCTCAACCTCGTATTCGGCTTCCCATTCTTCCGTGATTTCCACTGGTCCGGGTCGTTCCACCGGTTGACCCAGAAGGTGTTCCTTATATGGTTTGACACAAGTAATGTTGACGACGGGATGGATACGTAAGGATGTCGGGAGCAGAAGTCGTACTGCGTTAGGCCCGATCATCTCTTTCACCGGGTAGGGTCCAATCCATCGTTCTGTCAATTTCTTTGATGCTCGTGTGAGATGTAAGTTTTCGGTGGAGAGCCAGACCTTCTGTCCCTTTTGGTATGGGTCGACTTCTTTTCGGTGTTTGTCAGCATGTTCTTTCATGCGACGTTGTGCCAACAACAATGTGTCTTTGATTTGGTCAACAAAGGAAGCGGCCGCGGGTGCCCGTTCTCTTCGCGTTTCGAAGCCCATTCGTGGTTCATATTGTAATGTGACTTGAAATGGGGATTTTTTTGTTGATGTTTGTTGTTTTGTGTTGTAGGCAAACTGAGCGATGGGAAGCCATTCCACCCAGTCGTCTTGTCGTTCGTTCACAAACATCCATAGATATTGCTGTATGTCACGATTCATTCGTTCCATCTGTCCATCCGTTTGTGGGTGATATGCGGTGGACAAAAGAGGTGTGATGCGTAATCTGTCACAGACTTCTTTCATAACTTGGGACGCGAATTGTGGACCTCTGTCGGAAATGATTGAATCTGGTAACCCATGATGTTTCCAAACATGGGTGAGGTATAATTTTGCCGTTTGGAGTGCGGTGATGGATTTCTGACAGGGAATGATCTCCACGGCTTTGCTGAACCGATCAACAACCACCAGAATACTGTCATATCCGCCAACCAAGGGTAGATCCGTGGTGAAATCCACTGATATCTCTTTCCATGGTCCCTCAGGTATGGGTAGGGGTTGCAATGTCCCAGGGGGTTGCTGATTTGAGGGTTTATGTCGGGCACACTTATCACAACCCCCTACATAGGCTTCGACGGCTGAAGTTATTCCAGGCCACCAATAGGAACGTTGTATCAATTCTTTGGTTTTGGCAATACCCGGGTGTCCGGTAACGGGGGAATCGTGATGGGCCGTGATAAGATGTTGTCGGAGGTTTCGGGTAAGGGGAACGAACAGTTGTTCTCCGTGCATGAGGAACTCCTTTCGTTCCGTGATTCCATATGTGGATTTAAGGTGCGCAAGATCCGACTGCGAAATTTTCTTGACTTCTTGGCGTATCTCTTCTTCGAATTGATCCCCGTCAGTTCGCAGTGTCACTTGTCGGATATCCACGGATGGAATCATGGTCATTGCCTTGTTATCTTCTTGCGTTTGATGATCTGCTCGGCGAGAGAGTGCATCTGCTTTGCCCATAGCGATGCCTGTTATGATCGTTCATTTTTCCTTGTTCGTCCTTTCTTTTTTCCTTATCTCTTGATCTTATCTTTCGCAGTCACGTGACATATGACGTCACATAGACTCATCCAGACTCATCATGACTCATTCCGAGTCACGTGACATGACACGTCACAATGACTCATCCTCGGTATCGCATGACTCACGCCACGTCACCCTGACTCACCTCGGATCCTATACACGTCATTGTGACTCATTCTTCTTTCCTTTTACGGACACTTACCATACGTAGTAGTTGGTCCGTGCACCGTACTCTGTAGTATATAAAGACCAATGCAGCACCAGAGGACCTCAGTCTTGTCCTCTTGGTTTTCTCCCTACAACCAACGTCTATCGACTCAGTCCCCTTCGTCTCAAGTCTAATCCTGTGAGTATCGACCTAGGATAGCCTTCATTGGCTAACGCAATCATTATTTGGTTGTTGGTCGCTTCAATGCCCGGTTTGTGTACCCAGGCCATGTTGAATCTGGACAGATACAATGCCCATCGGGCTTGTCGACGGGACAGATCTTGTTGTTTCATGAAGTACTGGAGGTTGGCATGGTCGTTCCATATTTCAAATGTATGCCGTGCTCCTTCTAGATAGTGGCGCCATATTTCCAATGCGTTGATGACGCTAAGCATCTCTTTATCTGCGATTGGATAATTTCGCTGTTCCGGCGTCATTGAGTGACTGGCATATGCGACAGGATGCCAGTGATCCCCCTTTTTGGTAGATAAGACGGCTCCTGTGGCGTAGTCCGAAGCGTCTGTTTCCAATCGGAATTCGGCTTGATCATCTGGGAAAGCGAGGACTGGTGCCGTCGTGAAATGCTGTTTTAGGCGGTTGAAGGCCTGTTGGCATGCCGCCGACCAGCAAAAAGGTACGTCTTTCTTTGTGAGATCGTGTAATGGTCGTGCAATTTGCGCATATCCCTGGATGAAGCGACGATAAAAGTTTGCCATTCCAAGGAACGATCGTACCTGTTTTACTGTGGATGGTGTAGGCCATTGTTGGATAGCGGCAACTTTGGAGGGGTCCATCTTAATTCCGTCGGGCGTAACGATCATACCCAAGAACTCGACCTCGCGGACGCGGAAGAAACATTTCTCCGGCTTGACAAAGAGATCATGTTCACGGAGGCGGCGAAGAACTTCAAGGACGATTTTGTCATGTTCCGCGGGGTCGTCCGTCTTAGTAAAGATAAGGACATCGTCAATGTAAACGACGACCACATCGGGCATGTCGGCGAAAATCTCATTCATCATCGTTTGGAACGTTGCAGGTGAGTTGCAAAGACCGAAAAACATTACAAGAGGTTCGAATGATCCGCGGTGGCACGTGAACGCGGCTTTCCATTCGTCACCATCCTTGATGCGGACGTTGTTGTATCCCCACCGGAGATCCATTTTGGTGAAGAGTTTGGCACCTTTCAGGCGGTCGACGAGTTGGGAGATGAGCGGGAGTGGATAATTGTTCTTCACCGTGTGCTCATTCAGGTATCGGTAATCTTGTACCATGCGCTTCCGGCCGTCTTTCTTTGGCACGAAGAAGACGGGAGACGTTTGAGGACTCTTGCTAGGACGGATGTATCCCTTCTTTAATTGATCTTCCACGAAGGTGGATACCTCTTCCTGTTCCGTTACCGATAAAGGAATAAGACGACCTTTCTTTGGCTGGAACGACTCCTTTAGGTCAATTGCATGATCCCATGGCTTTCGTACGGGCATTCGTTCCGATGCGTGTTTTGAGAACGTGGGAAGGAACTTGTGATACTCGGGTGGGACCAGTTCCTCCGGTGTCTTTTCTCTCGGTTTCTCTTTTTCGTGCATCTTTGCTTCCGCCTGGCGAAGGAGAAAAGAATGTAGGGCTTCCAACTCTTCTTTATGGATGCAGCGAAGAAAAGGAGACGTGTGACATCGATCGGTGCATCGTGTCATTCGTACTGTTCCCGTTTTCCAATCGATATCAGGATTATGCTTCTTCAGCCATGAATGTCCGAGGATTAGGGAATTCTTCCCGAGATCCGTCACTTCTAGATTGATCTGTTCTTTGTGACCATCAAAGGAGATCACAAGGTCTGCGGAGTGGGTGATGCTACCAGCGGAGTTTTTGGGTCCATCAACATTGTAGACGGGGATTGGACGGAGAAGTCGTCGCATGGGTACATGATGTCGCAGGGCCCATTGACGGTCAACGAAGGAGACATTTGCTCCACTGTCGACAAGTGCTTCTGTGTTTCGTTTAGTCGTGCCGAAAAACACCGTGATTGGTAGTTTTATTTCCTTTTCGGGATTCAGCGTTCGAAGTCGGACCGCGGGTTCTGCCATTTGTTCGTCATCATCGTCCTCGGTGGCAATGAGATCTGGGATTTCTTCTTCTTCTTCTGTGGTTTCTGATGGTGTTGGAGTGGGAATAGAGGAATTAAGCACCGGTTTTTCGTCCCAGCCGAGCCTTTCGGGCCCCTCTGACATGGTTAAATTATCTATTGCATCATCAGACGTGTCCTGCACAGGAAGAAGAGAATATCTGTTATTACGCGCGACATAAACACCCAGTTTGTTTATGCCACTGTGCCTTTTGACGTCTTCTTTTCGGTGTCAAGCAGGTCTGCAAAGTAGGCCTTCATTTCATCGAAGTTCATACCTTGTATGGCACGAGGCTGTTCCGTGCGGGGTTCTTCGGTGGTGGCGTTCCGGACCTTCCGTGATTTGCAATCATGGCGATGTCCACCTCCGAGGAATTTACATTCCGGGCAAGGATTCTTTGGTTTCTTGCACTCCTTGGCAGCATGCGGTCCTTTACAATTGAAACACCGCAGAGCATTGATTTCTGCTGTCTCGGCGTTCTTGATGTGTTGTACAGATGTCGGCTTTGTGAACATCTTGTACGCTTCTTGATTCTTGCCGATCCGATGAATGTGCTGAATCAGCGAGTTCAATTTGTTCTGTCGTGGGTTGCGCTGCATCGTGACGTGGTCCAACAGGAGAGCGTCTCCGCGGAGTCCTTGGCGGAAGATCTCTTTCCTGATTTCCGTCGACACATTGTTTTCCAACAGCCAGATTGCTTCGTCATCGGCGACTTTGGCTTTGTATGCCAAGTTTCTCCATTTGGCGAGATACGTGTCAATATCGGTATTATCCGATTGTCGGTATTTCGTTAGTTCGTGCCGAGCCCAATCGGCTTGGAGTTGCGGATGGAAGAGATTGACGATCGTCTCTTTCCACGCGTCCCATGTGTGTCGGGTATTGGTGCCAGTTGCGAGTTGTTGCAGTTCAACGTCGGCGAAGTGTTCTCCCTTGGTACCTTTCAAGCGGGAGAGGAGAGCGTACGCTCGATTCTTTACGTTCGGGATGAATTCTGGTTCAAGGCGCAGAGCGTCTGCTGGGTCAAAATCCGGGTTTGGCGTATTGAAGTGTTTTGGATTGGCGTCCATCCAACACTGTAGTTTAATCCACCAATCCTCGAATTTTGCTTTGGATCCGTCATAGGTTCCGGGATCACAAAAGATTTCAATCTTCGATGTTGTGGATCCGCTGCCATTTCCGCTTCCTGATCCGTATCCTTGTTGGGTTTTTGCCCATGCTGTGAGATCAACTAGCTCTCTGGTTCGTTGATCGGCTGCTTGGCTTTCAGCAGCGGCTTGATTCAGTTTTTGCACGGTTCGTTCGAGTGCATCGGTGAGCAAGTCTTTGTCTTTCTCTGTTTGTTCCACCCTTGCCTGCAAAGATTGCAGCAAGGCTTGTGTCGTTCTCAGTTCTTCTTCGAGATCGATCATGGACATGGTGATTCAGGTCACGAGATGGTTTTCCTGATCAAACTTTCTATTTCGCTGCTAACCCTAATTCCTAGAAGGGGAACTTCTTCTGTCTAGCTAGCGTTTGCCTTGGACGAAGGTATGGGCGTAGGAAGGACAAGTCCCAGCGGGTATGGGATCTTTCTGTCCGCTCAATTCGTCGATATCCCTTAAACGGTCTTTCGTTCGGGATCCTTCTGGGATAGGGAGTCGGAGTACGGTGAAAGGGTATCGGGGGTGGTGTCAGTACTCGTTCTGGGGTAGGTACGTTGCCGATTCCGATAACGTCGTTTGGGTCAAACTCAGACTCTAACTTTGGCGAAACGGACCCTCTTCTTTCTACGTAAAATGGGTCGTTTGCGGTGGGGGCGAGTGAGAAACGGGGCGACACTGGTCTGCTCAACGAGGAATATCTGGCGAGCGGGGCGTCTAAGGGCAGAGGGGAGTAGTGGGGCGAGGTGTTGCGCTCGGCGTTGTTCTCTCACTCTAACCAACTGTTCTCTGCAGCGATCTCGGCGTCTGTGGGAAAGGTGTATGACACCCAAGTACCGTCATCGAAGGAGACGACCGAACCGAAGCGGTTGTGAAACGAAGGGAGAGAGACGGACGAGGTGGAGGAAGTGGTGGACACTGCGGGACACACGCGTTAACCAAGTCGTGATGGGTTACTGCGTGGGCTTACTGATTAAGACAAAGGCGAAGGTTGAAAGTGATGGAGTATCGAGGTAGGGTTAATAGTCTTGTCCTAATGAAGCGACCAACAACCAAATAATGATTGCATCAGCCAGCGAAGGCTGTCCTAGGTCGATACTCACAGGCTTAGACTTTGAGACGAAGGGGACTCTGAGTCGATAGACGTTGGTTGTAGGGAGGAAACCAAGAGGACAAGACTAAGGTCCCTTGGTACATGTATTGGCCTTTATATACTACAGGACTACTGTGCACGGACCAACTACTATATCTGGTAAGTGTCCGTGAAAGGAAATGGAATGAGTCACGATGACAGATAAGGAGTACAAGGTGAGTCAGAGTGACGTGGCGTGATGACGTGTTGTGGAGTCATTGTGACGTG
>JBBPTB010000138.1:0-36066 GCA_038093875.1 Boletus tylopilopsis | reverse complement strand
AGACTCTTTGCATAGCATTGTGCAAATGCCGGTACGACATTTTTTAAAAAATTGTTGACGCTTTGATGATCGTCGTACAGCGTGGCATACCTGTGGCGACGGTGGCCATCAACGGAGGCATGAACGCAGGTTTGCTCGCTGTTCGTATTCTTGGCGCAGGGATGCCGCAACTCTTGACGGCCATGGAAGAGTACCTTGAAGGTCTCGAGAAAGAGGTGTTGGCAAAGGTAGACAAGCTTAGCTTGGTCGGCTGGGAAGAGTACAAAGTAAAGTAGTCAAAGCCTCTGCAATCCATTTGCTGCATCCCGATACAGCGTCTAGTGACACTATAGAGAAAGAGACAGCAAAGAGAAGACAAAAGCGAAGGGAATCCCCCGACGACACAAGCCAGTGAGTGCAGTGGCAGGGTCATCACGCCCTCGGAGTTGCAAGCAGAGCTCGCGAGGGACAAGGGCGGCAAAAATTTGATAACCAAATAATGAGGGCGGTGCCCCCATAATAGTGGTTAAACTATTAAGAACAGATACTACACTTGATCTAAGCCAAAAGGCCAGAGTGGTAAGGAACAAAAGTACGTCCACCCAAGGGTTTATATACCTTTCGTGGTCTGTGCACGGACCATTTGGCTTACTAATACAACAGTTGGATAAATATGGTAGATTATTATTAAGCAAAGCACCCAAAATAGAAATCGTCATTTGTCGTCTACAAAGTCGATTGCAGACTCGAGTCCTCTGACTAGCTTGCCAGCCCGTAGAGACACTCCCCGCATAAACGTGTTTGGTCGCTTCAATGGCGAGGACGGTCCGGGATACGACTCGGCCGCATCGGACCCGTATGGCGAAGAGGACACCCTCAAGTTGGAATTCGAACGCGCGTGTCGGACAGACACGTTTGGCGGGCGAGTCGGACCTGCCGACACGCTCGTAGTGCGCGGGACCATGCGCATGCAGACATTTTCACGTTTGGTCGTGTCTGCGAGGAGCGTAGAAGAGCGTCGCCGTGACACGTGCGCATTCCCGACGCTGACCGTGCTGACGGTCGTGGTTTTGACCCGTTCGGGGGAACGGTAGCTGCGACTTCCGCTCGCTTGAATGACATTGCCAATGTTGGGATACTGTGTATGGGGACCAGACACAAGTGATGACACGGAAAACGAGGGCGATCGCACCCTCGGCGAACCAGATGGCGATGCTTCCGAGAGGGGTGGCGAAGGTAGCGAAGAGCTCACAGGGGTGTACACTTGTTTAGACACCACGGCAGACCTGCAGACCCTTTCTGACTGCTGTTTGACCCGGCTTTGGCGCTCCAAGTCCCTCATCCATCCTTCCCACTCCATCTCGCTGTCCTCGTCGCTTTCATCGTCAGATCCACCATACAGATCCGATAGAAAGGTCGTCTTGTACTGCATTTCTTCCGAAAAGGCTTGCCGATGGTGTCGAATATTGCCCAACAGGGATTCACCGAGACCCTTGTCAGTCCAGAGCACCCATGCCATCGCTTTGCCCACGTCTCCCATCCCGGATTTACGTGCATTTTCGACGGTGTGGATGCGCCACTCGGGATATGGAATCGTGTCGTATGGTACAAACGAGGATGCGGTGGACGCGTTAGAGTGGTGCGACACGGTGATGATGGGCGACGATGGAACAAAGGACGACGATATTGGACGAGCAGTTTGACGGTGTAATATGCGAAGAATGCTCGAAAATGCTGCACGAGTTTCATTGCGAGTTCATGCTGGAAAACCAAAAAGAAAAGAAAACTCACCATGATCATCGAGCATGTCAAGAACGACCCACTCGCCTTCCCCCTGGGAGGGATCACAAGGGTCTTGAGGGTACTCGCCCGAGTCTTCCTGTTGTGTCGTCTGTTTCGGGTCGGAAAGGGTGTCCAGTTCCTGGACGTTGACTTTTAGCTCTTCGGAAATCGGAGAGGATGGAGAGGATGGCGGTGGGGAAGCCACGCCGGTCAGCGAGGCTGGCCGAGTCCTGAACTTGATGCAGACGATGTGAGGCTGGGTAACGATGGAAAATGCGCGCTCGAGCGAGTCTGCGCCACGGAGAGCAGACATGGAGCTCAATGGGAATTTTCGAAAAGGGGGATTGGTCTGAAAACGGAGCGCTCAGCGCGTGCTAGCAAGCACGGGTGGAGATGATGTACCACATGATCCTTGCAAAGGAAGAGAAACCCTTGGTGTATGACGACCCAGCGCGCCTTCCAGTCTACCTTTGTCTTGCGTTTCTTGTTCGAGGCTGGAGACCTTGCGGAGAGGGCGTCCAGCTTGTGGGACAGTTTGTCCGAGTCGACGCCGGGTGCCTCGAAGCGGCCGTATTTCTGGTTCCACACGGAACGGAGGATGCTGACCTTTGCTTGGAAGTAGGGTTGCACGTATTCTGTGAGGACGTCGCGCTGCAGCTGTACGACGGTGCCGACGGGGTGCATCTCGAGCAGCTCATAAGGACGGAGGTTGTACCAGGAGAGGGCGAACTCGTCCTCGAGGATGAACCCTGTGGAGAAGGAGACGAGGGTGTACTGGTCGACGAGGGGGCAGCTGCGGGACTGAGAGGACTGGTCTGGTGGGGGTCCGCGGTGGGGGTATATGGTGGGCTTGGAGGGGAGCAGGTCCTGGTCTGAGAACTCGTCGTCCTCGCTGTAGCCGTCCTCGATGCTGTCGATGGATGATCTCGCGCGGACTGTGGAGGCGAATACGATGGGTGAGACTGAGCGCTGTGACTGCGGACCTGGTGACTGGACCAGGTTGCACTTTGAGAGTATCCAGTGTTTAACTTGTTTTACCTTTGACTCATCGTCGAAGTGGGTGACGAGCCATTGGTCGTACGGGACTTGGATTGGGTTAGACCCAGAGGAAGGGGGGGAACCGAACGACGTACCGAACCTGCACGCAATCGGGACCAACATCGCGGTCGTTCGCTGACCTTGTCATTGACCGATTGCAATGTCCCTCGTCAGCGATCCTGGGTCCGTTTTTTTTTACTGAGATATCAACAACTAGCTAGGCTCACGTTTCTAGTTCAGTTATCTTGTTCACAGTCTACGACTATCCTACCTTCGCAACGTAGACGACCCGTACGGCGGTCGAATCATATCTCTCAGCCCGTCCTACCCCTCCAACCCGTACATCCTCGCCGCATCCCTCGCAGACCCATCGCGCTGGCCAGAGCTCGACTACCCTTCTAGCCCTCCCATATCCGATGACGACGATGACAGGCCATCTGGGCCCGCCCAGCCCACACCAGCCATCAGACACCACCAGACCATCATGGGCAATCGCTCCGGCGCCCTAGGCATGCGTGTCTCCGGCCGTCGCGCATCCACTTCCACCCGCGCATCGCAAGTCCCCAACAGGCCCCCGCTCCCCCAGACAGACCCAGACACCCCCCTTCCCCGCATCATCCCCACCGCTGCCGCCGACGTCGACTCTGCTCTCGACGCCTCCAGGTCCTCACACAAGGACGACCCTCCCCCAAAGGAACCACCGTTCGTCCCCAAATTCAAAGGTGCCGCAGAAATGGAAGCTCGCAGAAAGCTGCGCATGCTCGCCCGCCGCGGTCATGCGAACGTGCCCAAACCCGCTTCTGACACGAGCAAGTATCTCAATCCAGAACTATCTTCCTCGGAGGACGGCGATAGCACGCTCGAAGAGGATGATGACGACGACGACGACGACGATTTCGATCTCGCCGACCGTGCCGACGAGATGGACGAGGGCGATGAATTCGATCCGTGCGTCCCTCCTCGTCCGATTTCCCCCCTCTGACCGCACCCCAGTGACTTTGCTGCTACACGCCCACCCGGTGCAGGTTTCGACAGTGCCTCCGACGTAGCATCTGTCTTATCTGGCCCAGCTTCCGCCGTTTCTGCACCCAATCCGCTTGGCCCACCCGCTCGATCCCGTCTCAGTCCTGTCACGGAAGCGCGCACCGATGAGTCTCACGACGGCGACGCTGCACCCGACGGTAGAGCCTTGCACACTGAGATCGTCAACCCACCCCCACCTCCGCCCGATCATCGTACAGTTCCTCTGATCATCAGACCAGAAGGCAGAAAAAGGGGTATTTCAATATCTCAACCCATTCTCGACTTGCCCCCTTCAGACTTTGTTTTTGCCCGAAACATCGTCCCTTCAGTACGATCAAAGGTTTCGGCCTTGTCGTCCATGCTTGCCTCCACAGGCGGTTCTGCCAACCCATTCAACGAATTATATGGCGCCATTTCGGGGCGCGGAGAGTCTGCCTCCATGGACGTCAAAGTCTTTTTCCCGCATGCACGTGAGCCAAGGGGGAAAGCAATGACCCTCAGTGTCCGTCGAGATGCGACGGTCGAAGAGGTCATTGGGTTTGCATTGTGGAACTATTGGGAAGAGGGCTGGCTTCCAAAGCTCAACGAGGGCCTGAGTGAGAATGATCCAAAGCTTTCTGGGATAGGCTGGATCATGCGAATCGCTGAGGACGACGGCGAAGTCGACGAAGATTTTCCCCGTGAGTCTGATGCATGTGTAACTTAGTCTTGTTCACCAAAGACGTTACAGCTCCCGATCGCATCGGAAAAATCGCAAAGTTCAACTTTGATGCATTTGCTATCCTGGCTGCGACTCCACTTCAAAGTTTGTCGTCTCGTTTTGACCCGAGAACATGTGTTCAATCTACATCCTAGTTCAACAAAACGAACAGTTGGAAAGCAAAATTCAGCGCAGACCTTCGAGGATCATGGCTACACCGAAGAAAGCCGACGCACTTCCTGCACCGAGTCTCGTCCCACCGTCTGTTCCGGGGGCTGGAACAAGCGCCCTCTTTGGCACCACCCCTGTTTTGTCTTCATCCCTTGGACCGTCATCGAGCCACGGTCCCCCGATTTTCCTCCGGATTCGTGTCGCAGATACTGCTGACGCAGTTCATATTTCTACTACAATACCCGTGTGCGTATACCATTCCATTGTGCTTTCAAGACACTCATGCGTCATCCAGCTCGGCTGGCATGTACATGCAAGAAGCGCTGGAACACGTGTGTCGCAAACGCAAGCTTGCGAATCCCAAAGACTATGCACTCATCGTCAACGACCTCAATATGTTGATCTATCTGGACCGCACCGTAGCTTCCCTCGAAGGCAAACGCGAGCTCACTTTGGTCAAAAGGTCCATGCTGCCTCAGATGGGCATTGAACCCGAAAGCCGTGCTACGCGCACCACCGACCCGAATGGTGTGTAACATTCGTTGCTCGCTCGCCGGCACCGCTGAATGTGTGTGTGTGTGCTAGCGTCTATATTCAAGAGGATTTCCGACGTGCCCGAGGTGAACCATGGCGGTGGAACGGACTACACGGCTGCATACAAGGTTGGTCACTTTACTCTCTTTGTTATGGTTTTCACGGACGTGCACAGCGATATACGATATACCGCAAAATGCCCATGCTGGCTCGCCAGGAACGCACGCTAGCTATCGATGGTGCCTACGTTCATGTGAGTCTAGCTGCTCGAGAACGCACGCTGATCTCATCATGACCCACGAAGATCATGCCTTCTGCAAATAAGGCCAAGGCAGTCTTTGATAGCGGCAAGACGCTGTCATTTCACATCAAGAGCATCTTGGTCTGCCAACAATCACAGAAGACGTCGACGCTCTTCAAGGTTGTCGTACAGCGGGACAGCAGAAATAAGCGGTACGATTTCGAGGCCGATACGGCCAAGCTGGCAGGTAAGTCGGATGACCCTGAAAATGCACCGCTGGTTTGACCTCGTTGGCCTAGCTGAAATAGTGCAAGCGATAAAGTCGCTCAAGTCCAGTTTGGAACGGTCGTCGACGGTGCATCGTTCGAGACGGAGCAGACATGGGGGATGAGTGTGTTACATAATCTAAGTAGTTGTTGTTGTCTTCATGCCTCTTCCCTACGACCTCTGCGCGCGCGTTCAAAATGCGTTTCGTGCGCGTCACCGATACTTGGCCGTCGAACACTCCAAACAAAACCTCGCCATCCTGTCCATCCTCCTCCGCGCTGGCTTTTTAAGCAACATCACCCGAGGCACCCTCGCCTCACCCTCCCCCACCGACTTTCAACATGTCACCGAGCCCAAACGCCGCATCTGGGCAGAACTCAAATACCGCGAGGACCGCCCAGTGCTCTCGAACATGCATCTCATCAGCATGCCCAGTCGACGCGTATTCATGGATGTGGACGAGATCCGGCGCATCTGCAGCGGAAGACGCGCGCAGACCGTCAAGCCGCTCGGTCTCGGGGAGATTGCGATCGTGAAAACCAAGAACAGGGAACACGAGTGGTTGGAGGCGCGGGAGGCGCTCACGCTGGGGCTTGCAGGAGAGGTCGTGTGCAGAGCGCGGTGAATTCCGCACGGTGGGGGGGCTCGGTGTTCAAGTTCTCGTATGGATGCACTTTCTTGGCTCTTGATGGATTGGGTGTCCTGACGAGTGCCTTTTTTTTTGGAAGCGTGGTCTTGTTGTTTATTCTGCATACAATGATATCATGTGGGGTAGGCTGTTGTGTCCCGTGTTGCCCGCCAAGTAAGTTTCAGAAAGAGCGCTTCTTGGTCTCTGACCTGGCGAGAATGCGCGCAAATGGCGTTCATCCTGTTCAACAATCATCCCTTGTCAAATCCTCATGCCAAGCTTATGACGACTTAGATTCTACGCAGTCAAGGTATCGTTTTGACCCGTCCAAAATTCTAACCCTCGCTGTGTTTTCGTCTTGCTCTCGTCACGAGAGTTTGGTTTCTCGATCGGAACCAAAAAAAAAATCCCAGTATTCTACATCGTCATCTGCTCAGTCATGCAGCCTCGGAATCGGAGGCAGCGGTTGTATTCTTGTAGCGGTACTAACTGGTTGATCCTGCAGCTTGGTCATCAAGGGAAAAGACTCCGATCCGAGTGATCCATTTGCGGGGTTCAGAACAGCTCCTAAGTTGCGACCTTTCATGACCTTCACTACAGCTCGGGGTTCGCATTGTATTTCTTGATGCAATCATGGCCCAGGTTCTCTTGCAAATATATTTCCTCTTGACTACGATATCGGTCATTTTCTTGGGTGCGTATACTTGTCATCTGCCCCTGATCTTACTGATGAAGCATTCAAATAGGTATAAAGTGGGCTCTCTCAGCCTTTCACAAGCAAAGTTTTGACAAACATAACGTGTAGCTGTATCTTATTTCTCTTCTGCGTCTACGTGCTATGGGGTCAACAATCCAGATCTCACAGGTTAGTCATTGCTCTCGGGCCATCCACTGCTCGTTCTGGGTCTGTCTCATAAAGTCTTCCCCCAGAATCCTCCTATGCAGCGGCGTCGCGCAGTTCTGTCTGTGCCTGGCGCAAACCATCCTATTTATAACTGATTTCGGTATTGCATATACTTCCGTTCATGCCCACGGCGGAGAGCAGAGTCATTTCGAGATTCTGAGTGGTTACGCTTTACCTTGCTATATCATATACATTCTGAACGTGAGCTATCTTGATCCTCTTCTGCATTCCTTTGCTGATCGAAATTACTGGTCCATCCATCAGAATATGATCGAAGGATCCCTATTGGTTCGTATAATTGCGTTTTCCCTATCGCTTGACTCATGGCGAGCAATCTCAACCAAGATCTGGCGTGTCGGCATTTTATCCAGTCACAACGTCATAGTGTGTGTCCCCTTGGTGCGTTACTCACCTTTCGAGATTCATCCTACAACTCAATCGTGTTATCAGGTCGTTTTGTTGGCATTGCAAGTGGGTGAGTAATCCCATCAGAATGATGGATACGCATGTTAACCCGTTTTTAGCATTTGCCGGGGTTACTGCGAAGGCGACTGCGACTGAGAATGTCAACGGGGCTCACGGCACACGCATCTTCTCCCTGATCACTTGGTCGCTCGTCGTCGCAGTCAATGTGTCCGCGACGACTTTGATCTGTCTCCGGCTGTGGGCTGCACATCGCAATGCAAAGCTCAACCTCAGCACATCCAAATATAAATCAGCCCTGATTGTCGTCGTCGAATGTGGCGCACTAGTGACGGTATGCACGGCCGCCATGTTGATTCTGCACGCTGTCGAGAAAGTGGTGGGTCTTGCCGATGTAGGGATCACAACGCAGGCTGCTGTGCGTCACGGTTACAGGACTGTTCCTCTCTGCATGACTGATCGTATCGCGTTTGGAGTAGACTATGGCTCCTCTGCTCATCATCGCACGGCATGGGATACTGGGCCGTCAAGCTGAAGCTCGACGCACTACTCAGATACCCCTTCGTATCACCGTCGCCCGCACCGAGGATACACACGTGGATACGCACGAGTTCACTCAACATAAACGCGCTCGTTTGAATTCTGTGTCCACATTCAAATATAGTGATCATCCCAACAAGCCATTTTCTGATGCGTAAGATTCGTACAGCCCCTCCCTCCGATCACTCTCTTACTGTTATGTTCATGTGTCTAACGATGACTGTTACGTACTTGATTGAATCACTACTTCGTCGACGCTGGACGCGACTGATTTTTGTGCTTCGTCGTCAGACCCTCGAGTTCGGAAGCTTCCAACTCATCGCAAAACGGAAAAAGGTGATCATATGGTCTATTACATGTGTAAATAACTCTAGATGGTCGAACGGAATCCCAGTGGATCATCCAAGTACGCAGTGAAGTTACTGTCGATCACTCGGTTTTATCCCAATTCATGACTAGTCATGACGCGTTCTCATCCGTCCGTCGCTACATTCTCGTCCTTGCCTTTCACTCTCGCTTGCGCTTTCACGACTTCGGCTTCCCAATCAACCCCGCGAACACCAATCCATAGGCCCACGCCAGAGCAATACACCAGCGCGACCGTCAATCCTGCCCAAAGACCTTGCAGTCCATATCCGCACACGAAGGCAAGATACAACCCGAGTGGGATACCAAAGATGTAGTAGGCGGAGAGGTTGAGGATGGCACCCACAAACTACAACGAATACGGGGTTTGGTGGGGGGGTCTCGATAGTCGGTGCATGGTTGCTCACCTGCTTTCCTCGTGCACGGAATAACCCACCAACGATGCTTGCTGTCGCGTCAAAGACTTGAAACAATGCGACGATGGGGAAAATGGATGCGACGAGCGATACCACCTCTGACGAACAGTTAGTATATAACCTCAATATCTCAATATCAAATCGAGGACATACTGGGGTCATCGTTGAAAAGGTAACCCAACACGTTACGAAAGGCAATGAAGAAGACGCTGGAAAAAACGATTTAGTACGGGAGTCACCTAGGGAATCACACCGGGACCGCCAGACTGACGGAAATGCTGGTGCATATCGCTTACCTTATAACACATGCGAGCCCCACAGCCATTACAATTGATGTCATTGCAGCAACCTTTGCCCTTCTCGCATTTCCTTCACCGAGGAGGTTTCCGACCCTAGTGTACCACCAGTCCCAGAATAAACAAAGGAGTATTGCACAGATCAGTCAATGGCGTCCGGCGATATAAAAGGATTACAATACTCACCGCACAGAGGTAGCGATACTCAACGCAAACGGTGCCTGGTATGTAGTCGCTTGAGACAGCAGTAAGACGAATTGCGCTGCCAGTGCGACAGGTCCCAACCTACGTAACATCAATATCCAGCACACGAGACAAGTTACAGAATCATTTACTGGCTAGCAGCAACTAGTAGCACATCCTGTTAGCGAACATCCAGTAGGAGATGCTGCGAAAGGACTTACGTCCAACAAGCTCCCAACTCCACCATTCGCTAGCAGTCTGGCCTACCCCGGCGATGCCGAGCCTCGCAAGTAGGCCCCATCCCTTCCACATTTCACCTGTGACCGGGTTTAGGGAGTCACGGGTGATCGGTGACCATGCTGTGGAAGGGACGAAATAATATCCATACAAGATGGACGCTGCTGACACGAGATTAAAGGAAATAGCGGTGGCGAGCGGTGCACCCCGGAAGGAGAACCCAAGAGGATAGACTGCGAAGCCAATCAGAGCTAAGCGGAATGATCGAGGACATGATCACCTACCAAATAACCAGTTTAGGAACGCATTGATCGGTGCGATTGCTAGCATGATTTTCGTTGGAACGTCAAATAAACCTTGAGATTGAAAATATCGTCTACGAACGTGAGTCAAACCTTTTGTGCCTACACAGAAACATGACGATCTACCTAGAAATACAGTTGAAGGCGTCTGCTGGAAGGCCGAGGGATGCCCAGCGGAGATAGATAGCAGCAAGTCGTGCCACCTCGGGATCTTGGTTGAGAGCGAGGAGGATAGGCTCAGCATTGAACCAAATGACTATCATTGGCTTGGTGTAGTGAGATCACATTGATTCTATGCATGGAATCGTTATGGACGTACGATCAGAAGTATTCCTGTCATCACCACTACATCGAATATCTAATTAGCATTCCAGATCATAGCCAGCGGAGTAAATAACTAACCCATCCTCTGGGTCCATAGGCCGACCATGTGGGGCTTATCTGAGGTCCATGAAGGTGGAAGAAGGGTATCAAGCGCGGATGCAAAACCTTGCACAATACTGTATCCGGTGACGGAGGCCGTCATGGACCCCAAAGTGGCGGCTGCCAGGGCCACCGTAGAGATATGACCTATAGATATGACGGTAGCTAGGATAAAGGAGAACTCGAATAGCTGGGTACTTGGAGAAAGGTTCAGGATGAGCATGAAAATGGCGAACATTCCAAGGGTGGGACATACCCGAAAACGGGTAATGAGTATAACGCGAGCGTGCGGAATTCATCATGAAACATCTTGGATGTGGGGATCTGTTCTGTGAACCCAACATCATCATGTACATTGTCATCCGGTTCAGGAGAGGATTGCAGAAGTGGCGTGCGTTCAGAAACAGTCTTGGAAATCCGTGCAGTAGGACCAGCTGAACCTGTTCCACGGATTGGAATGCCACGAGACGAGTCCGAGAGCGTTTCAGTATGTTGTTGATCCTGTGCGTCTGCCGAAAAAGAACCAGGCTCGTGATGAGACACGAAAGCACCACCTTTTGCAAGCGACTGTGGTGTGGCGGATCCGGGACTGGACGACATAACGAATGAACCAAGGAGCGTTGCGATACGATTTAGAACACTCAAGGAATGGAAAGAAATCGCTGTGAAACTTGAGTAAAATAAGATTGGGCCCCGGCACCGATCGCGATTGACTCACGCTTTGATGACTGATCCCGGAGAGTCGCGCGAGCGCCTATGAATCCTGGAGTTCAGTACGCACTAGTAAGTAGCGCTTATAAGTTATTGTGCATAGAAGTGACCATGGCAGTGGAAATCGCACGGTACAGAAAATAGCTACTGAGCTTATAATTTCGTTCAAGGCTGATGGCAGGTACAGTTGAACACTACAACTTATGTATGTCATCTTAGAAAGATGACCCCCCTACACCAACTTGCCATTGCCTCGGAAGATTGGCTCGTTCTCGATATCATAAATGCTGCGCTAGAAAAGGTCGAGGAGAGCCGGAGTAATCTGTCAACATAGTCGAATGGTACCTACCTCCAGTGTTCCTTTTACTTTGGACAGATCAATCTAATTCGTGACTCAGACGACCACTTAATTCCAGATATCGAACCAGAGGCGTACCTTGTTCCCATCGCCGTCGTAGATGTACAGATCTTCTGGAAAATGTCGTCTTTGCAGCGTTACGCGCGATGATAAAGGATTAATGCTCAAGGACTCAGTGAAGTAATCGAGCATGAATGAGAGCCATTCCTCGTAGGCCGATCAATTGTGGTCGATCAAATTTCTCAAGGTTCTGTATCAATTTCTTTCTCACATTCAAAGCATGCGATCAACAGTGTTGATACATACCTACACAGATGGCTTGGGTTGTGTCCCTTTCGTCGATGGATTCCCATGTAAGAGTGTGCGCATGTTTTCCACGTAAATGAAAATACAGCACTTCATTTCTCGAGCGAGATCGAAACCCCTCGATGTAAAGTTGGTCGCTCCTGAGCTCTGGTTACTATAGCGAATTCGGCGTGAAAGGCCAAGCACGATTCAAACGCAGGTTGCGTACATCCTCATCTGGAAAATAACAGTACAGGAACGGAAGGCTCGGAGTCAAACATCATCATATGCGCACCGGGAGCCTGCGCGTCACCGTCATCACCCATACCCCAAGCAGTGATACAAAAGACTACCGAGATTGAGTAGCTCTCGTGTTCTGCAACGTCATCTGGTAATGACAACTGAAATAGGGTCGCTGATTGGGAAGATCAGGTAGACAGAAATGAGGCTGAAGGAATCTTTATTGTGTTGGCTTGCTTTGTCGATCCAGGTACACGCCCAGGATAATCTTTGGATGGACGTATAATCTATGTATGCATGGTGGGTAGCGCAACAGGTCCAGGATACGCGGTAGGTAGCATGACGTGTCTCCGTCCCGTTCACTCAAACATCAATTTTCTTGTACCCCTTTACCTGACCCACATCTGAGGTTAGTCAATTGCTACTTGTGCGGCAGGCAGGGACTGACATACCTTGTTTTCGAGGAGCATTTGAGCGTACTTTTTCGACAACCACCGGCAGTTCTCAAGGGAATTGACACCCTCGTGTCGCTGGCATTTGACGAGCTCGTCTCGCACCAGGCGAGCTTCCATGGCTTTAACCCAAGAATCACGGATGAAATCCTCGCGGTCCTTGAGTTTGGCTGCATCCCGAGTGACCGAGATTGGAGTCTCAGAAAACAGGGAATTGGACACAAAGTGAACGGGAGGGCACCAACCTCTGATCAGCTCAGCTCTGTTGTCGTTGGACATGAAGAGCAAGTTGTATTTTGCGTTGTTTGTACTACACTTTCCTTACATAACGTATCGTTTATGCGCCTCTTTCATTCAACCGCCGTCCATCCATAACTAGTTCGTTGGTCACATCTTGTGCCATTGATTGTTTGGACTGCGACTCACGAATACGACGGTGCTGGGGCGTCGATGTAAATGGCGAGTTTGTAGGTACACCGAGGTGACTGGGTTTTCCGCTCGTCACCTCTCCTGGTGCGGATGGTGGACTGAGAAGGAACCAAGGGATAATCACTAATAGTAATGCTGAGCGAGCGAGATCTTCAAGGTCTTGGTACATATACAAATGCGATTTGATCTTTACTTTTTTTCCCTTTGCGGTTGGAGGACTGACATCCATCCTGGATAGCCTACTGTACAGTGTAAAACTTTCGGGTCATAATCATGATCACGATCTACTGAGTAACTTGTTACCAATATCAATCTGTTGGTTCATCCCTCCTTGCCAGCTCCCGAGACAGTCTCATTCACCTCTCGCGCCACCGAGTTCTTTTCCTCCAATTCTTCCTTGCGCTTTCAGAACCTCAGCTTCCCAGTCAACCCCAATGACCCCAATCCAAATCCCAACACAGGAGACATTTACCAGCGCGACTGTCAACCCTTCCCAAAGGCCACCAAGCCCAAGTCCACGCACGAACGCGAGATATAATCCAAGTGGAATACCAATAACATAGTAAGAGGAGAGGTTGAGAAAGGCACCTGCAGACTAAGAAGGATGATGGTACACGCGCGTGGTAATGGTTACAGCTTTGCTTACCTGCTTTCCTCGCGCACGGAATACTCCACCAGCGATGCTGGCTGTCGCATCGAAAACTTGGAACAATGCGACGAGGGGCATAATGGAGGCGACGAGGGAGGCAACCTCTGCCACGATAGTAAATATCGGAATTCAAACCCTGTATAGAGAACGGTAGGGCGTACCAGGATCACTGTTGAAAAGAGAACTCCACCTATTGCGGAAGACGATAAAGATAATACTGAATTGAGACGGGGGTCGGTTAGGAATGTCCTGGAGCCAGACTAATGAAAATACTCGTCACCATCACTTACCTGAAGAAACATCCCAGGGAAGCAGCCATCACAATCGAAGTAGCTGCAACTACCCCGGCTCTTCTCGCGTTTCTTTCACCAAGGAGGTTTCCGATGCTGATGCACCACCACCACAATCCCGAGCAGTTGTGCACGAAGGGAACAACAAGCACAAAGAGTAGTAGAGTAGAGTATAAGAACGATCAGTTGATGGTTACTCATAGTAAGGTTTCACGGTACTTACCGCACGGAAGTAGCGACACCGAATGCAAATGGCGCCTGATAGGCAGTTGATGAAGAGAGTAACAACACAGATTGTGCTGCAAGCGCAACAGGTCCCAGCCTAGCAGAACACATAAATTCCAAACCAGTGTGGACAATGATAAAGTCACTTACTGGCTAGCAGCAACTTATGCCACACACTTCGTTAGTGAACACTCGGGAGGAAAGGCTGTAGAAGAACTCACGTCCAATCAATTCCCAACACCACCATTCACTAGCAGTCTGTCCCACTCCGGCGATACCGAGCCTTGCTAGCACGCCCCATCCCTTCCAAACTTCACCTGTAACTGGATTGAAAGATTCGCGGGTGATCGGCGACCAGGCTGCAGGAGGGGCATAAAAATATCCATAGAGGATAAAGGCTGCTGACACGAGGTTAAAGGAAATGGATGTGGCCAACGGCGCACCCGGGAAGGACAGCCCAAGAGGATAGACTATAGAAGTATGTATCAGACCTGAATGGAAGGAATTGATGAAAACAGCAATCTCGTACCAAATAACCAGTTTAGGAACGCGTTGATTGGCGCAACTACAAGCGTGATTTTCGTTGGGACGTCAAACAATCCTTGAGACTGAAAGTATCGTCTGCGTATGAGAGTCAAACTTTTGTGCCAACGACGTAGACTCGACGGTGTACCTGAAAAGACAATTGAAGGCATACGCTGGAAGGCCCAGGGATGCCCAGCGGAGATATATCGCGGCAAGTCGTGCCACCTCTGGCTCTTGGTTCAAAGCAAGGAGGATGGGTTCTACTCTGAGCCAGATGGCTATTATTGGCTATAAGCGGAATCGCATTGGGTTCGATGTGAAAAAAACGAAAACGTAGCGGCACATACGATGAGAACTATTCCAGTCATCAGCACTATCCCAAACCGATTAGTGTTGCGAGTCCTAAACAGCAGAATAAGAGAAACAAACCCATCCTCTGAGTCCATAGGCCGACCATGTAGGGCCTATCCGAGGTCCAGGCAGGAGGAAGGAGGGTATCGAGTGTGGATGCAAGACCTTGGACAATGCTGTATCCGGTGACAGAAGCCGTCATGGAACCCAAGGTGCCGGCCGCTAGTGCCACAGTAGAGATATGGCCTATGGATATGACGGAAGCTATGATAAACGAGTAGTCGAAAACTTGAGTACTTGGAGGAATAACGGATAAGCTTGAAGATGGTGTAGAAGTGGGACAGGGCATACCCAAAGACGGGGAGCGCATAAGTGGCGAGTACGCGAAGCTCCTGACGAAAGATCTTGGACGTGGGTGTCTGCTCCAGTACATCGTCATCTGCTACTTCATGTAGTCTTGGGATCGAGGGCGATCGTCGTAGGAGCGGTGTGCGTTCAGAAACGAGGGGATCCGTTGTAGCAAAATAACCCTTGCCATGGATTGGGATGCCACGTGGTGAACCTGAGGGTATTTCTGTGTCTTGTAGATCCTGTACCTCTACCGAAGATGTGCCATAATGAGATGGGATAGCAGAGTCCTCTCGGAGGGACTGTGGTGTGCCGAAGTGACTGAAGGACATAGAAAACAGCCGTTGGAAGCGTCACAAGACGGTCACCTTGGTCGCAAGAGAGAGAGAGTTTTTGACGGAAGCAACCCGGAAGATGCTGGCACCTCAGTCGAGGAGTGAGCGGACTAGGCAGCCGAACAAGTTACAATTTGCAGTGTCTGCCGTACGTACGATTTTCGGGGTTCAGAGTAGCTCCGGACCGACTCTGAAATGGTCCAGGAGATAACCATATGATGCTGACAGTCTGGTGTCAAGCTTTCATTTCCAGGCAGGGCCGCAGTGCAGAAATGATATATCTGCCTGGATCATCGTGAAGTTGAGCTGCCAATCTGTGAACTGGAACGCCTGATATTAAATGGTTTGATGCTGACTGCCAGTTTGAAACCTCTGGCCAAGAACCGATGCCTAATTTCTTTTTGTATTCGTCTCGGTTGTGCTTGTAGAACTCGTGTATACTAGCAGGAGCTGACCTAATAGACGCCACAAGGACCTGACACGACCTTGACCTTGACACTGACATTTGGCAACTTGATTTCTCATGCAGCATTCTCCATCCAAAGCAGCCGCATTCTGGAAAGGCAAAGGCAAGGCGCCAGCCCAGGACTATGATGACCTTAACCCAGCAATCACTTACCGCCATTTGCACTCTTATAACCTCGGTGTGAGAGACCCCTTGCGAGTCGTTGCACTCTGCGACAGTGATGCCTTTTATGCTGCTTGCGAACGGGTTAGGCTCGGCCTTGGTCCTGATGTACCACTTGTCGTCCAACAGTGGGAAAGCCTTATCGCAGTCAGCTATCCGGCTCGCAAATTCGGCATATCACGTATGGACAAGATAAAGGATGCAAGGAAGAAGTGTCCAGAACTAGTAGCTGTCCATGTTGCCACCTACAAGGAAGGTGAGAGAGAACCAGGATATTGGTCGGACGTCGATACGCGGTCGCACAAAGTACGTTCTATTAAAAAAGATATCCATCATCTGATAGGTTGTCCAAGGTCTCCCTCGACCTATATCGGCGTGAAAGCAACAAGATCATCCAATTTTTCAAACAAGCACTTCCGAGTGGGGAAATAGGTGAGATGATGCACTGATCGAGCAGCCATGGTTGTTCATAAGCGGAGAAGAAAAAGCGTCAATTGATGAAGCTTTTATTGACTTCACTCGGCCTGTCCGTGAGGTGCTGTTGGAGCGCTTTCCCCATCTCGCACAGGTACCTCCTGATGCGCCTCAAGGTGTTGATAGCCCATTACCTTTGCCCCCTCCTGTCGACTGGAGTGAGCTAGGTGAACTCATCCCATTACATCCTGCCGACGAAAACGGTGATTATCAGGAGCCTCATTCCATTGTTGACGTGATGTGCACTTGGCATGATGTCGCTTTGTCGATTGCTGCAGAGCTTATGGCCAAAATGAGGAAAGACATCCATGATAACCTTGGATATACTATGTCAGCGGTGCGCCTGTGTTGATGTGTTAACATGATCACCATTCATCTCCTTCCAGGGAATATCCCGAAACAAGTTTCTCTCTAAAGTTAGTACATACAGCCATTCCGAATTGGTGTTCGTTGACATTCGCTTTTAGCTCACGGCTTCCTACAAGAAACCGATTAGCCAGGTGATGCTTGAATCGCAGTCCGACACTACTTCTTTGACCAGTCTTCTAGAGCATCTTACGGAATAGTGCCATACCAGCTTACCTCCGCCCCATCGGCTTCCAAAAGGTATGTCAAAAGCAAGCGGTCCAACAGAGGTCTGAGCTTTCCTTGAGATTCGGTTCCTGGGCGGGAAGCTCGGAGATGCTCTTGCAAAAGAATATGATGTCTCGACTGTCGGGGATCTTTTGTAGGCTTGCTGCTTGTCATTTTACTAACCATACTTAACTCCGGATTACAGGTCTGTTTCTCTAGGTATTGATGGTGAATCGCTTTTAGAGCTTCCCGAATGACAAGAAGACATTAGATGAAATGCAAAGCAAATTTGGTGATCATGCTTTGTGGGTCTATGAGCTTCTGCGGTGAGTTATTAATGCATTCCTGTGCCGCCTCAATAATTCGAGTCATTGTCCAGTGGTATTGACAGGTCCGAAGGTTTGTTGTTCAACTGCATCGGTCGATACGTTTACGTCATCCTCTATTCGTTACAGTGAAGGAGAAATCTGCACTTTTTAAGAGCATGCTTGCGTCCAAGAATCTCCCAACTCCCATCACAAAAGCTATAGATGGTCATCAGTGGCTACGCGTCCTGGCCGCCGAGCTCGCCCTCAGACTCAAGGATGCACGGGAAGAAACGCCGACTTTATGGCCCAAGACTATTGTTTTGCATGCTCGAAAAGGTTTTTATACATATAAGTGTAAATAACAGATTACTTATGAAACATAGGATATGAAGCTTCGAGATCCAAGCAATCCGCGTTTCCTTTCATTCACGAAGTGACGGTCGATGTGATAGCGACTGCTGCCGACAAGTTATGGAAGGAACTCACTGGACACATGAAGAACCTCAACGTCACCGCAGTTCAACTTGCGTTCACGGGCATCGAGACGGCCGAGACCGGCCAGCAAAGCATTGAAGGATTCTTTAAGCCCAAAGAACCTCCTCGGTCCCCTCTTAAGCGTACCTGGTCCGGCAGCGAAGAAGCACCACCTGAAACGGAACCTTTGACAGAAATGTCAGGGTCTGCCTTGTCAACTTCCTTCGTGTGTGAACGTTGTAACAAAAGAATATCTACGAGCGAGATGGACGATGATGAGGTAGATCATGCTGCCGTGTTGGCCAAATTGCGGATGGAACATGATGATTTTCACTTTGCTCAAGATTTGGCAAACGGCAATGGTGTTCAGGCATCTAGCCAACCCAAGTCGCGTTCGAGGGCACCTAAGAGGAAGAAACCGACGGAGCCAACTGGAATAGCCAAGTTCTTTATCAAGAAGTAGGGGTACAGCCAGTGTATAGTGTGGTGTACGAGATAAAAGGTGCATTATTTGTAGCTGTGTAACTACAGGCTGTGCTTGGCCCTTGATCAAATGCTGTATCGACCAGCTGTTGCACAGGTTACAGGCAAACGAACCAAGTATGTAAGATACAGCTCAGAGCGGGGCCCCCCTTCGGCAGCCTTTTCCTTCACACGTCCATTATCTTCTTCGTTTTCTGCGGCCTGGTCCGCCTTTACCTCTGCGAGGTACCTTTGACCGCTGGACGGACACCTTTATATTCGTTTTCCTCCTGTGGATACCATGAGCATAATGACCTTGGAGCCTCTTTCCGCATCCCAACGTTCGGGAGCCATTGTAAGTGCAATCTCATATGTGCTTGCTCAGGGATCCTGGAGCCTCATCACCTCGTGTTACAGGTTGTCGCAGTTTTCGCTCTGTTATCGACGCTTGCACTTGTGTTCATAGCCATTCGATTCGCCACAGTGGTCCTGTTGGAAAATAGGACTTCCCGGACGGCAGATATACTGTTCTTCCGCTCTCAGCTTGGTTACTATGCCGGGTGCCTTATTTTGAGCAATATGCTCATCAGCTTGGCTGGATTAGTTGATTTCAGTTGGGTATCGCATTCCGGGCTGACTCAAGGTAAGAAACTTACCATTTTCCAGTCCAATCAGTGTCAACCAATACATTTTTCCAGGACCAGCGTGTTCGGCACAAGGTGAGGTGCATTTCCACGGACGAAGATGGTTCGCACTCAAGAAACATTGACAGCGGTGTTGACGCAGATCGGCATATGGGCTACCTGTTGGTTTTCCTCTGCGCTTAATGTGCACACCGTCATTTCGTTTGTGTTCCGCATACGCCCGGCCCGCTGGCGTAATTTGGTAGCCATCATTATTGGATGGATGATCGCATTTGTCGCTGGTGAGATAGATTGAACTTGGTGGGTTGTTGCATGCTCAAAGCAATCTATATGAATAAAGGACTGGTCCCTTTGCAAAAGAGCGAGCTATACGGCCCAGTCGGACCCTCTTGTGGCATTACGCGTTCGTATGCAAAGGATATATTTTCACTTGAAGCACTCCCGGTATGGCTACTTATGACTCAGAAGTCATATCATCTTACCATTCGAACAAGATTATCCTTGCTGCATTCACGTCCACAACCATCTATTCTGTCCGTTTCTTCGTTTTGCATGGGAAACTATGCATGGACGGCATGCATACTGCACGAGGTTCCGCCGATCAACAAGGAGAGGATAAATTCGAAGAACATCATGGGTTCATCAGCACGATTTCATGGACCATGTTTTGGTAAGCCCTTGCCTTTTTGCCGGATGAGCGATGTGCTCACCACCTCCCAAAGGTTCCCCATTGGTAAGACGTCCTGTTCTCGTGATTCAGGGCACTCCACTCACTCCGGGGTATCGTAAAGCATTTGTGCTCTTGCTGCTGCCCTTCTGCGTCACGCGTATTCTCATGTTTACAGGGAACTCAGCACCTTTTGCATCGCTTGTCTTCGCTGATGTATGTGTTTATATGCTAGGTATGCCTGACAGATATTGCTATGATCGCCACATTAACGACTTGGCAGGCTTCGTAAACGTTTGTCTGCTCTGCAATACGCTACGAGTCATCAAGTCTATGTACCGTGGTCCTCGTTCAGACGACACTGTGGAGACTTTTGGGAATGATGCATCCGGTGAATCCCCGGTTGTTCGGCAGAGCGGGTTCTTTTCAAGCCCCTCGCATGAGAATGGGCATCGATTGCCCAATCCCACACAACCACAACTATCCTCAAATCATTCGCGCGGCGTTAGCGCAGACTCGAACACGGGGCTTCTTGATTCAGAGAAAGCGTCGTACCAGCCTGAAATGATTCCCGTGGCGTTGATTCCTGCGCGTTTCAGTCGGCAGGTTGGCAGCGGTGTGCCATTGTCTACACCTTGGTCTACACTTGGCTTTGAACCTGGCTCTCGTATCTCCTACGCGATAAGAGACACTGTGCCAGGGCCTTCAACCAAGGACCAGCGACATCCATTCCAATCTACTGCAGACTACGACGCCAATACGAAGGGTAGGAGGGAACCAAGCTTTAGATCCAAAGCCCCGCCCTCGTTGGACCTTTCGCGTTTGCCTAACCCATGGTTGTCCTTGGAAGTTACGAACAAGTCCTCTACCATTGCTACACGACTTGGCATACCTGGTTCATCGGGGGGTGCCTCCTCACGAACGTCTGTACCCTTGACACTTGACCAAGGCACTGCCAACGTTTCCGTGTTTCGTGCAGCACGCATTCCTCGTATCGAGGTCGGCGTCTGGAGTCCTGAACATAGAGACGGACTCCCCTCCCCCTCCTCTCCCCCCCTTACAGACAGCGACTCAGATTATTCTGGACAGATAATGTACATTCGAAAGGTTCGACCACTTCCCGAAGTCCCAGAGCCAAGTGACAGTGAACAAGACATGGGGGATCTCTGCGTCCCATCGATCCATGCCCGGAGTCAACGTACGACGATGACTTCTGTCTGGTCACAAGAGACTGGATACACGTTGAGCCAGCCCCTGGATATGGGGGGACAGGGAGCGCATAACCAGCTAGTAGCTCACATTGGGGTGACGTTGGGAGACCAAGCAGAGGCGATACGCAGATCCATTCCTTCAGGGCCTCGCCCTCCTCCCAAATCGCACCATCCAATGTTTTTCGACGAGAGGCACTCTACAATAGCACTTGCACCTAATGATAATACTACATGAATGTTACTGTTGAAGTATATTACCTTTGGTGGTGCGAGATTAAGGCAAACACGACTCAACACGACGCTCATAAGTCATGGCCCTTTCACACCTCAGCGCGTATCTGAACAGGTCTTCGAAATACCTTGCCGATGGCGCCGTCAAAAGCACGTCCCAGTTTTCCCTCCTGTGTCGCATGATGTTTGACCACCCCCAGTCCTCCGCATGGAAGGCGCGAACCCGCCGGACCGCACGCCCATCACGCTCCTAAAACTGCACACCCAAGACGACATCAAGGAAGTCGCGACCGGGTGCGACGCAGACATTGGCGGCACCTCGACGCTCCATTTCGTACTGGACACGTCGCCCAAACGAAACATGGGGAGCGGGAGCCCAGCCACGGCTCGTTTTTGGGGGGAGATGCGGCTCGCAGTGCGTCCCGAGGTTCAAGGGCGGATTCGGGGCGGCTACGCAGGGTTCAGGACCAAGGTGCGTATGGGCGTCGTCCACGCGTTGCGGGTGCAGCTGATCTCGAATGGACTAGACCCGACCGTCGTTGTTTGGGGAGATTTGCGACGACGTGTCGCATCATCAATACCTGGCGCTACGGGTCCGTCTGGGTGGTGATCCTCGGACGCGGAACTCGTACTATGTCAATCTGCAGACGGACGGGCCCATCACGACCGACCTCTGGCAGCACCGTCTGTATTTCAAACGGAATGATGGGGGCTGGGAAGATATTTTCGTGCGTTCGGCGTGTCGTGCTGTCGTACAAATGCCTGATATTGATTGCTGATATGCTCTTGACAGATCCCATTTGACAATTTCATTCTGACAAACACGGGCGAACTGGTACAGAATCAGATGAGCATGTTTCGTCAACGAATGCGAACCGTCGGTATATCCATGTTGGGAGGCAACAGTGGCGTATCAGGGTTTTATGACCTGGGTATTCATTCGATAAGAGCTGTCAATGAGGAGGACTTGTCAAGACCGCCAGGTGAGTTACGACCCCTAGATCGGATCTTCCCTGACGACCAACCTTGTCGATAGTACCCGAGCCCTGCCAAGGCATATGAATGGCTGCTTGTTATGTGGCCTTTTTATTCTTTATTCTCTTAGTACAGAATGAAGCTTTTTTTTTTACCGGCATTCTAATGGTCCATAATATGTACAAGTTTAATCCTGCATAACGAAAGACCGGAGAGCCTGAAGCGCAAACCTCTGACGAGGGTGACTACCTGGAATGTACAGAATCCTCAAGGAAAGAAAGGAGCAAGTTAAAAGTAGGGTGGGATGGTAGCTAGGAAAACAGTGTAAATGACTCCAATAAAGTACATCAGACGACCACGCAACCACCACAGCATCCACCATGGTCACCATCGCCGGAGTCTTTGGCACCGTAGACGCCGGGTGCACCAACACCTGAATTGGCCATCACAGGTCGCCCTGTTTGTTGTTCCTAAGTTTCAGGTCAGGCCACGAGGTGGTATGTCAAGAGGAGTGACTTTACCTTGTTATATTTCCTAATCTCGCGCACGAGATTGCTGAATGCCTCGTCGACGTTGATGCGCTGCTTGGCCGAGGTTTCGATGAATTTGCAGCCGAAATGTTTGGCAAGGTCACGTCCCTCTGACAAGACAAAATAAAATGACGAGTTTTCCCGCGGAGAGAACGTGTCGGCATACCGTTCATGCCGACTTGACGCTCATATTCGAGATCACACTTGTTGGCTACGACGATGACGGGGAAAGAGTCTTGGTCCTTGACGCGAAGAATTTGTTGGTGGAATGTGCTAATTTCCTCGAACGAGTTACGCGATGTGATGGAATAGACGAGGAGAAAGCCTTCTCCCGTGCGCATATACTGCTCACGCATGGCCCTGTGCAAAATGCAAGCGTTTGCTACCCATAAGAGACGCGAATGGCGGAGAGTGTACCCACCCATATTCCTCCTGCCCAGCGGTGTCCAGAACGTCGAGGAGAGCGACTTCGTCATCTATCACACACTGCTTGCGGTATGAATCTGGAGACGTGGGAATGAAGGTAGTGCTCGGGAGAGAAAAAGGCCCAAGGTACCCTCGATGGTTGGATCATATTCGTCGACGAAGTGACTTTGGATGAACTGGATTGTGAGAGCGGATTTTCCGACGCCTGAAGAGGGAGTTAATGGGATGATGGGGATGGGGGGAAGAAGGAAGCTGACCACCACCGCCGACGACGACGAGCTTGTACTCTCTCAAGAATTGTACCTGAAAGAAAGGTCAGGCCATGGAATTAACGCGGGCAGAAGGGCATACTTTGGACATGGCAACGTCGCGCAAGAGGTAAGGGAGAAGAAAAGATAATGGGACAATGAATGACAGGTCCTCCCCCCCGTTATAGTCTTATAACCTCCTCCGCCAAATAATGCCACACCAACTGCCAGCTTCACACACAGCAAGGCATCATCATCACATCCACTGGTTCTGACCGTATAGCATCAACGGATAAAACATGCGATTGTCCCTGAACTATTAAGTACTTATTTTCGGACCACTGACAGTACGGATCATCTCATCACTCGCGGTGCACAGGGTGCCGGTGTTGCTTGTGTCGTGACGCATGTACAACAGTTGGGGGAAATAGCGATTCGATCCGATCCAAGTCGAGCGCTGGGTCCTGGGACAAGGTTTGCGGTGTCAATTCTTCCATCATTCGATCTTCATTTAGACAAGTAACGATTATAGCGATAACGCAAGGGGATCAGGGGTTGTTGTACGATGGGAAGCCAGCTTGGGACCACTCGCCCGGGCTGCATTCACGGAGGATAACTGTGGTGATATGAGGTGGTATATCTACCACGTAGTAATGAGTCGTCGTTGGCACCTAACCGAGCCTGCATGCCAGTTACATGAGGTAATCAACGCTCCAGTAGTATAAAATCCGTTGCCTTTGAGCGGCTCGCTGTAACTTGCTAGCATTATGGCCGCCCTCTTTGCACACATACTCGTTCAAACCAGACAAAATGTCGAATTACTTGTAGCTCACAAGCAGATCTCGGAGGCCGATGGAGAGGAAATCTTGTCAAGGCTCTCTGCCGAGAGACGTTCCGAGGATGCATCGATCTTGTCGCTGACGCAGGAGACAGAGCGCTTGAACATGTCACCTGCTCCGCCAAAAGCGGAAGTGCGGGCTATCTGGGGATGGTCTAGCGAGGTATGGTGGCCCATCGCTTGTGTCGTGTGCCCTACTGATGCGAAGTGTCAGGATCCCAGCGATCTGACGTTCGAGGTTGGAGAAATCATAGAGGTCATCACGGAGACAAACGCAGACTGGTGGACGGGACGCAATCGATCAGGCAAGCAGGGTCTGTTCCCGTCTAATTATGTGGAAAGGCTGCCGCCACGCAGCTTGTCCCCCATTTTTGTTCCGGAACCACGCAAGTCTGTGTCGTCTATCCAGTTCAAAAGTGCTGCAGAGCAGCGGTATTCTTCTTCGCCAGCGCTGCCACACCCCCCGCCCCATGCACCGCCACAGCCATACTTCCCGCCCGGATACAGTTCGCCCGCTGGACCGCCACCAGGTGCGTACACACCGCCGACCGGTCCGCCTACGCCACAGCCGGGGGGACAACAAGGGCAGGCGAAGAAGACCAAGTTTGGAGGACTGGGACAGGTGGTAAGTGAGGTCGCGTGCTGAGGTGGTGACGTGATGATGACGAAGAGTGCAGCTGGCGCAGTCTGCTGCTGGTGGGGCTGGATTTGGTGCTGGTGAGTGTGTCTGGCGTCGAGGGCTGGGGTGAGCTGACCTGTCGTGCAGGCGCCGCGATTGGGAATGGGATCGTGAGCTCTCTATTCTAGAGAAAGTAGGATAATAGTTGCTAAGCATGGGAAAACGAAGATGTAACTGTGAGAATAAATTACTAAAAAAGCGTGTCACAGGAGATGCTGACAGATGCGGTGGAGGATTGCTGAGTGACGGTGCTATATTACTTATTATCGAAAGGCAGGTCCCATCCATGCACTTGTCCCCCCCTCCTTCCCTCAAACAATGTCAGACACTCACCGTCGCATCATAAAAATAATCGTTATATCCGACTACGTCTGTCTCATACCACCCTCACGAACGTTCGCTCATCTCGTCTCAGATTTGCAGCTTTTGCTACATCGCCAACAAGTCCCTCCATGACGCCATAGTTGCCTGCAGTGACCTCCCCGTCCGCTTCGATGTTGAATTTCGTCCGTTCACTCTCATGTGTACATCCTCTCTCTACACGATCGACGCAAACAAGGGAACCAGCCGCAAGGCTTACCTCGTTAAAAAGCTCGGCAAAGAACAGGCAGAGGCCAAGTGGAAAGTCGTTTCAGACATGGCACAGAAGGCCGGACTGAAAATGTACGCCCTCGTCTTCCTCGTTCACTCTCCCCTCCTCCGAACAATCCCTCGCACCCAGGGCGGATGACGGTGTCGTCTGTCGCTCAACCCAAGCCCATAGGCTCTCTGCAAAGGCCTATCAGGTTGGCGGACAGCCAATGCAGCAAGAACTCGTTTCTCTCATATTTGATGCCTGCTTTGCAAAGGGCGAGGATATTAGTAGCGAAAGTTTCCTCGCAGATGTCGCCGTCAAAGTCGGCCTCATGAATAGAGAGAGGGTGTGTGTTCCAAATTTATGCCATCCCCCTTTCTCAGACGCCTCCAGGCGGTCGAGTTCCTCAAGTCCACGGAAACACTTGATTGTGTAGAAAAGATGATCGAGGCTGCCAGAGCAAACGGCGTCAATGGTGTACCATTCATAATCATCGACGGCAAGTGGGCCTTGAATGGCGTCCAGTCCAAGGACTGCTACATTCAGGTCAGCCTCCTCCTCTCGTCATCCCTTTTACCAACGTCTCTTGCAGATCTTTCGAAAGTTGGCCCAATCATACACTTCCCCGTCTGTTATGAACCTAGCCAAGGCCTGCAAAGATTGCAAGGATCCGATGATTGCCCCAGCACTCCCTATGCAATGACCGCTACTGCACCTTGATGGTCCCCCACGTTTTTTTTTCCCCTTTCCTTTGCACTCCGCATTTAACCGGATGGTGCAACATGTGGCGCGCTACCTCCCATACTCACTAATTATAAGCAGGCAATCTCGATGTTCCCGCAGGAATATTACGGGCCGAGTTGTTTCTGTTTGTGCGATTACAAACGTGGACCGTGTCGTTCCTTTATTCTTTATTCGGATCTTTCCACTCGTAGCACAATGTCTTGTTTGTTTTGTTCTGGAATTACTCCATTGTACCAGATTCCTTTCTGCAAGCACTTGCAATATTATTGACAAGAGGTAAGTCGTTGTTTCAGTGTTATGGATGACCAACTTGATGTCAGGCGAATGCCGCATGACTACATAAATAGTTAGCCTCGAGGTGAGTCAGCAATCGTCGTGCTTGATAATACTTTTTGACAAAGGAACCCCGACCAAGCAGACGGGTCAAGTTTCCGGTCGCCCACGAGCCTTGGCGAGATGCCATGTTTGTGGCTTTTAGGTGCCACGCTATGTCAAAATCCTTGTGCGATACGCGACTACTCAGGCACGGTACGCGCACTGAGACTGCGTGGACTGATTTATTGAACATGATTTGATGCCGTGTGGCTAGCAATATTAACGTCGTAAGTACTTGGTATTTACTGTCCTTGGTAGGCCCATGGCCTCTGGTACACGTATGATTAGGGCGTGCTGCACGGAAACTACACGGTCAGGCTCGCGCATGGCAAACGAGCAAAAGGACGGTACCGTGATATACTTATAGTTTCCACTTGCGCAGGATATCCTCGAGGCCGCTGCGGATGTGGTCTGATGAAACTTGCGGTTGCAAAAGCCCGTTGGCTCTGAGCTTGTCGACCCCTGCAAGAACCCAGTTCTGGCAATTCCAGTCCTCCCTGCCTCGATGAATGACGACTTGCTGCATGAGGCGGTCCACCTCGCCCGATCTATCGAGATCGATGTTGCCTAGGGGGAGACAGCCCCTGTAGGCATTTGCGAGGATTTCCATGCACTCGTACTCTGTCCGGGAGTAGGTGAAGGTGTCGATGTTGCCGATGGCTTGGTAACATGTGCCCCAGTGATCGACCTGCTCAGCTGCCTCTCTGCCCGAGCTACTCGCGCTGAGAGACTGCTGGGTCGCATTTGATATGAGAAAGAGGGCCCAGTGGAGGGGCAAGCGTTGACCATCGGAGGAACGGCCACGCCAGTAGTGAGCTACGCAGAGCGTGAGGGTGTGAGTTGGGAGGCAGAGATCGGACATGGTCTGCATCCTACTTGTATCGCTATTGGGGGTGTTTAAATACTTGTAAGTACAACAAAGCAAGTTGGTGGTTAATACTAGACTTCCCGCGCCACCGGGTTTAGCAGCGGGAACAGTAACTCGGCTAAGTCGTCCCCTCTTCGTTTTCAACCATTTCATCCTGGCACTCGTTCACATCAACACATGACTTTCTTTGTCCCCCTCGACGAAAACCAGTCCCCACCACCCTCACCACCGTTCCTCGTACATACGGACGATGTCACACACCACCTCCGCAAGGCACTCAGAACAATTCTCAAAGCCAGGCGCCTCGTCGTCGTCTGTGGTACGTCCTGATAACACCCGGGATCGTCCGGAGTATCGACCCTCTGCGCAACAGGAGCAGGCATCTCAGTTCAAGCAGGAATTCCGGACTTCCGATCCCAAACCGGCCTGTTCCAGACACTAAAGCGCGACAATCCCAAGGAGGTCCTCTCCTCAGGCAAGGACCTCTTTGACGCATCCGTATTTAATGTGAGCACCACACCCACACCGTGTTTGCTTTGCCATCTGTCTCGTCAAGTGTCCAATCAACACCAGCTTTTTTCAACCCCCCACGCCGCCCTATCTACGTTCCACCCACATTGTGCGCGAACCATGCTCATTGCCTTTCTAGTCAGAGCACACAACATCGCTATTCTGCCAGATGATCGCTCAGTTATCCGAGTTGTCCAAGGCAGCCAGCCCCACTCCATTCCATCAACTCCTTCGCCTCCTCGACGATCGTGGCAGGCTTTTGCGGGTATATACGCAAAACATCGATGCGATAGAATCGAAATCCGGTCTATCGTTTGGTGTCCCCGAGTTTGAAGACAAGCGTTGCAAGCCTCGATCAAGAGCCAAGACTTCCCCCACCACCGGCCCTGCAGATCCAACTACATCGATGAGCTGCACCCCGTCACAGCCTTCAACTTCGCAACCTAGTTCACGCTTATCCTCACCCACCGTCGAGGTGCCACGCTGTATCCCTCTACACGGCACGCTTCAAACGCTGCATTGTCAAACCTGTACCCACACGTTTCCTCTCGAAAATTACACGGAGGCGTTGGTATCAGGGACCCCACCGTATTGCCCGGAATGCACACAGATGGAAGAGACGCGGCAGTTGGTTGGCAAACGTGCTCGCGGCGTGGGCAAACTCCGTCCCAGCGTCGTCTTGTACAACGAGATGCACAAGGACGGTGAAGGCGTTGGCGAGGTCGTGAGGCGAGATCTCGTCGGCGGATCAAAAGGAAAAGGCCGTAGTGGTGCAGACGTCCTCCTGGTTGTGGGTACCAGCCTGAGGGTTCCGGGAACCAAGCGCATCGTCCGCGAGTTTTCAAAGGCCGTTCGATCTCGTGGCTTGAATTCGTCCCAGGACTTGCCGGGCTCCACACCCAAATGTGCACCAATGCCATCTCCGTCACCCCGTCGATCGTTGGAGTCAAAGGATGGCTGCCCACCCATCAAGTCAATATATCTCAACTTTGACTTTCCTGTTCCGACCCGGGAGTGGGAAGGGGTGTTTGATGCGTGGATACAGGGTGATGCCCAAGACTTTGCGAGCATCCTGATGGATGAACTTGCCAAAGAGGTCGCGGCGAAAGAAGCAATGCTTGAGCGGAAACGCAAACGTGAGGAGGAAGCAGCGGCCGGCGAACAGGCCGAGGTGGCAGACCAAGCACCACCTCCCAAAAGACGCAAGACCACGAACCAAAGTCAAAGTGCAAACAAACCTAGATCCTCTCGAAAACGAAAATCCTCGGAGGAGCTGCCCTGCAGTGCTCCTCGGAAACCTCGTGGCGATAAAAAATACATACGGCCAACGCCAAGTAAAACGGTGCCCGGGTCTACTTCGAAGCCGATATCTGCGGAGAAGGTCTACATCCGGATCCCCAGTAGACGTCGCGCCGAGGTCGTCGTTTCGCCTTTGCGCTTGCTTATCAAGGAACAGCAGAGTTTCCCGGCGACTCCACCCGTTTCTCAGTTGAAGCACAGGAAACATGGCTCCGCGGGTTCAAAGTATGACAACGAGCGCTATCCTCAATCTGATAACACCGACAGTCCGATTGCGGACAGCGATCTGTCTGACGTATGTTCCGACGTGGAAGCTCCGGGCGACCTCCCGACCTCTGTTTATCCTTCGTAGATATCGGTCATTTACAGACAGTGTCTCGGCACGTACTCTTTCGAAGGACCCGTGGCCTATCGTTATTTTATTTATGTGTTTATAATAATGTATCATATTCGTGCAAGAGGGAGTGGGGGTGAAAAGCGTATTGAAACATTCACACGGTGGTTGCGCGTATCATCAGACCGCGACCTACCCAAGCCATGTCCACGACAAACACTCCCAAGTCAGACGATAATGCCTCCAAGGCACCCGAAAAGCCCAAATCCGACGACTCCATGCCCCATCTCGGCGTCCTCGAAGAGGACGACGAATTCGAGGAATTCCAGTCGGCAGGTACGCGCGTCCTCCCTGGGGGTCGGTCGAGACACTGAGACGGGTGGTAGACTGGGACGATTCACAAACCGACCTGGCCCATTTGAACGGTACCGCGCCCGGAGCGGCGAATTCGAGCGGGAACAAGCTCTGGGAGGATAACTGGGACGACGACGATATCGAGGACGAGTTTAGCGTCCAGCTACGGTGAGTCGCTCGTATACACCCTCGAGGGCGTGGCGGAGAGAGACTGGTTCTGATGTGACGCCCTCGGGCGGTCTGGTTAGGAATGAACTTGCAAAGACGGGCAAGGGGGATGCGATGCAGCATTGAAAGATTGCGGGGTCGTCGGATGGACGACGACGACGACAAGCTGACTAGACCTTTTGTGGATCACACGAACGCATAGGTTATATTGTGGATGCCAGGCTTTTCCAGCCATTCGTACAAGACATCGTTCTATCGGTGCACAAAACGCGTCCGTTCCAGTTCCAGTGGGATATCCCTACTCCTCGTCTTTCAACTCTGGCAAACGTCGCGACAAGAACACCAAGATCGTGGTTAGTATTACCAAGATGACATATACCAAGTTGCCGCCAAGTACATTGTACTCCTTCGAAACGGCGAACAAAGATGTCGTTAACACCGGTCCTATCGCACGCCCGATCGACACGAGACTTTGGCTAACCCCATTCACTGAACCAAGAGATTGTTTGTTGGGCGCCGCTCTCGTGACAAATATGAAGATGACAGCTACGAGACCAGCATCAGCTCACCAACAACGATAAAGCACCATAAAACGCACGGAATGAGAGATCCATGAGGACCACAGATAGTAGCTGCATAACTAAAAGGACCATGATGATCGGCCCCGCTGTGCCCTGTGCTATTGCCACGGTACTCATGACGGGGAATAGCAGGATCATCGGGTAGAAGAAAAGGATAGCCCAACAAAACACTCGTTTCGCCCCTAACCATTCAATGAGTGGTGCGCAGAACAATCCTTGTACAGCGCCGTCCACGATTCTGAGTATCGCCAGGATTGTGCCGATGATGGGTGGTGAGAGTCCTAGGCCGCCGATTTCAATGGGTGACGACCAAAACAAGGGCAAGAGAACAAGAGTGCCGATATCTACGAGTGACAGTATTCCATAATTGACGATGGGTAACATCACCGAATAGGTTTTCAAAATGACCGACATCGACATGGGTGGTGCATCGTTCCTATTCGGGTCACCATCCGGAGAGTTCTCGACTGCTGATTGATCTGACCGAGCCCGTTTTCCCGTTTTCGATGGTAGCGACTTGAGACAAATATATATATATGATTCATGGCATGTTTCAAGCATGTCAGTCACTTACCTCCTTCAGGAACATCGCACAGATCAGAAAGGCCAATAAGATGAGACACCCTGATATCAAAGATGGGAGGAAGTACGGGTAGGTTGCCCAGAATTCACCCTGGAAAAGGCTGGGCCATCGTTCCTGGGGCTTCACTAAGGCACCCCCATATAGTGGACTACAAATTAGCGTCAGCCACACAAGTTCATTTTCGGCATGCCCAAACGCACGCAATAGTAGCCCCGATGCAGAAAATGGCTGGTATAAGAGAAAAGGGCTGAGCCATATTGGTATGATCGGTGAAATCGCCGAGTATGCTCTTCATCACCCCAAAGTTACCATTGAGAAGGCCAGCTATACATCGACTTGGACATCCTTTCAGTCGATTTTATTTATGGTGGATTTGAATTCGGCCTACCTGACGATGAGAGTGACTAGCGTCCGAGACAGACCAAAGGCAAACGTAGACACAATGAGACCCGTGAGACCTGTCAAAATAATAGGGCGGCGACCAACGAAATCAGACAACCGACTCCATTGCCATGTCGTGATTGCGTGAATAGCGTAATAAAGCGAATCCTATGCGAGAGTGAGTAGGACAACGACCTGCAAGTGTATGCGCGCTTACGATGAGTCCTGTATAATAACCGATCTTGCGATCGTCTCCCCCCGTGATGCCAAGCTCTCCAATGAGCTGTCCGTTTGATGGAAATGAACCGCCGTAAGACAGCATGCAGGATATGGAAACGACCGTTGACCAACCTGATTGATGAAGGGAGAAGTGTATGTAGACGAGATGGGTTCAGCAAGTAAGGCGATGTAAACCAGATTAATTTGACTCCACGGAACAGGTGTTTTGGTCTTTGCCTGGAGAAGCGGAGTCTCCTCGTCGGCACAACTGTCTTGGCTCATCATGGAAGGAGTCTCCAGATTCTGGGAGTCGTATTGATTGCTAACCAACGTTGCCCGGAGTGGACCGGGCCAATGTTAGAATGTCTCCATTTGGCAGACTGTGGTGTTGGGCTGGGAGGCCACATTCGTGACAAACTCGCTACGATATTACATCATTATATTTGACGCTTACTGACTCGTCTACCCTTCAAGTTTGCATGATAACAGCGTATAGGACATATTTTGGTGGATGCGAAGCTCTGTTTTAGCATGATACCTATGTGGGGGTCTCGGGATGGTTGAGGAACCGCGAAAGGACTCAACGAAACAGTGGGCAGACTAGGATGATGCATATATGGATCTTGGCCATTTGAACGGCCCGGGTGCCGCACCCGAAGCGGCGAATTCGAACGGGAACAAGGATGACGACGACATCAAGAACAAGTTTGGCGTGCGAATCACCCTCCGGCGTGGCAGTACCTCAAGCGACTCTAATAATGTAAAGGTTGCATTTGGATGGCATGGTATCTACTTATAGTACTAGATGTTGTTCTACCGCTGGACGAGATGTTTCTTTTTCAGTTCCTGCAGGATATCCCTAGTCTTTCAACTCTGGCAAACGTCGCGACAAGAACACCAAGATCGTGGTTAGTATTGCCAGGATGACATATACCAAGTTGCCGCCAAGTACATTGTACTCCTTCGAAACGGCGAACAAAGATGTCATCAATGCGGGTCCTATCGCACGCGCGATCGACACGAGACTTTGACTGAGCCCATTCACTGAACCAAGAGACTGTTTGTTGGGCGCCGCTCTCGTGACAAATATGAAGATGACAGCTACGAGACCAGCATCAGCTCACCAACAACGATAAAGCACCATAAAACGCACGGAACGAGAGATCCATGAGGACCACAGATAGTAGCTGCATAACTAAAAGGACCACGACGATCGGGCCCACTGAGCCCTGTGCTATTACCACGGCACTCATGATGGGGAATAGCAGGATCAATGGGTAGAAGAAAAAGATGGCCCAACAAAACACTCGTTTCGCCCCCAACCATTCAATGAGTTTTGCGCAGCATGATGCTTGTACAATGCCGTCTACGATTCCGAATACCGCCAGGAATGTGCCAATGATGGGTGGTGGGAGTCCTAGACCACCGATTTCAATGGGTGACGAACAGAACAAGGGCATGAGAGCAAGAATGCCTATATCTATGAGTCCCAGCAATCCGTAGTTGATGATGGGTAACATCACGGAATAGGTTTTCAAAATGATTGATGTCGACATGGGTGGCGCATCGCTCCCAATGTGGTCATCTGAGGTGTTTTCAGTTTCAGGTCGTTCTGCCACAGGCTGTTTTCCCGTTTTCGATGGCAACGACTTGATAAAGAATATATATGATTCATGACATGTTTGAAACATGTCAGTCACTTACCTCCTTCAAAAACACCACACAGACCAAAAAGGTCAACAACGTGAAACACCCTGATACCAAAGATGGGAGGAAGTACGGGTAGGTTGCCCAGAATTCACCCTGAAAAATATGGGGCCATCGCTCTTGCGGTTTCACTAAGGCACCTCCAAAGAGCGGGCTGCATGTTGGCATAAGCCTCACAAATTCACTGCACACAGAATGCCCGAACATACGCGACAGTGGCCCCGACGCAAAAAATGGCTGGGACGAGGGCGAAGACCTGAGCCATGTTGTTGTGATCAGTTAGGTCACCGATCATACTCTTCATCACCCCAACGTTGCCATTGAGGATGCCAGCAATACATCGACTTGGGCATCCCTTGAGTGATTTTACCTCACGCGGGTTCAGTTCGACTTACCTGATGATGAGCGTACCCAGTGTCCGAGACAGACCAAAGGCAATCGTCGACACAGTGAGGCCGACCAGACCTGTCAAAATGACAGGACGGCGACCAACGAAATCAGACAACCGGCTCCATTGCCACGCCGTGAGTGCCTGGGTAGCGAAAAAAAGCGAATCCTATGCGAGGATGAGCAGAACAACGACGTGCAAGTCATGCGCGCCTACGATGAGTCCTGCATAATAACCAATCTTGCGATCGTCTCCCCCCGTGATGCCGAGCTCTCTAATGAGCTGTTCGTGAACCACCGTAAGACAGCATGCAGGATACGGAAACGACTGTTGACCAACCTGATTGATGAAGGGAAAAATGTATATAGACGAAATCGGCTCAGCAACCAAGGCGATGAAAACAAGATTAATTTGACTCCACGGAACAGGTGTTTTGGTCTTTGCCCGGAGAAGCGAAGTCTCCTCGTCGGGATAGCTGTTTTGGTTCGTCATGGAAGGAGTCTGAGGGTCACATTGGTTGCCGCTAATATTACCCGGAGTCAAACCGTCGGAGTCAGGTTCAATGTTAGAATGCCGCACGACTCCGAGGAGTCAAAACTGCGGAAACCTTTTGGCTTGATGTTCACATGCAAGAGGCTTGAGCTCCATCAAATGATTTGATTGAATTGCTATCGAGTCGTGGTCGTTACTAAAGTGACAAGCCATAAATATTAAATGGCCCACCAGCGTGAGATCGAGAGAGGACATGATACAGGCCATCTGATGAGCAAGTTCACGACGTAGATATGAAGCCGCTTTAAAAGTAACATGGCCCCGAGTCCTAAGATATGCGTATGCTTACTATGCTTAGCAGAGCGTCCTCCGTTCAAGTTCCTGACGGCCTGCATCCATCAAGCCTGGCAAACATCTCGACAAGCATCATCAATGTGACGGATACCGACCGGGAATTCGAGATCAGCGAGACATTGCACGCAAAGACCCAATAGGCAAGGTAAAGTGCTCGAATTGACCAGGGCTTTGGAATACACGTGGCCACTTTACTGTTGTGATAGACTAGGTCACCGCTAGTACGACGCCGTTCACTGTTCAAACGTTCACATGCTGCCCGTTTGCCAACCATGGGTTTATAATCGGGATCCATGTTCTTTTGCCCATTAGGATCCGTGGCCCAGGACTCTGCCACCCACCATCACATGTACATTCCTCGCAACA
Source organism: Boletus tylopilopsis (assembly GCA_038093875.1). Lineage (NCBI taxonomy): Eukaryota > Fungi > Basidiomycota > Agaricomycetes > Boletales > Boletaceae > Boletus > Boletus tylopilopsis. The sequence goes on along the minus strand of JBBPTB010000138.1, from coordinate 750 downwards.
TCCGATCATGACGGGTCAATCACACACGCAGTACGCCAGATTCCAGAGATTGTTTATTCGGAGCTCGGAGCTATTCTCATGATAAAGATACTAAAGAGGACAGCTAGGCGAACCTGAAGTCATGGATCTGTGTAACCAGATGGACCAAGATCATCAGTCCAACTATGTCTTGTGCCGTGACAAAAGCGCTCCTGATGCGGCCCGGGAAGAGCAAGATAAGGGGGTAGAAACAAAGGACCGCACAGCGAAGCACTTTGTAGCGCTAGCCATTGTATGAGTTGTGCGCAGAACAATGCTTGTACATTGCCATTCGTGATTCCAAATGTTGCCAGGAATGTGTTGATGGTGGGTGGCAGAGTCCTAGGCCACGGATTCCAATGAGTGAAGAACAAAACAAAGGTAGAAGGACATGGATGCCGGTGTCAGATCTATAAGCCCCAAACAAACTATAAATCGCGACGGGGAACATCACGGGCCTTTTCAAGGTGCCAGTGGGATCCCTGGCTGGGAATTCGATGGCAGACCGATCAGATAGAGGTCGTTTTCAAAAAGAAGAAAGGCATGATTCATATCTGGTGCCGTACCTCTTTCGTCAATGTTCACAAACCGAAATCGTTGACAATGTAAAACACCCCGATACCAAAGACGGGAGGAAGTACGTCGGCCAGAATTCACCCCGGAGGATGTGGGGCCATCTTTGCCAATGCATTCCGATGTAGCGGGCCACATCTCACAAAGTCATTGCACCAG